>WNGS01166011.1:24787088-24791822 GCA_020271785.1 Procambarus virginalis | reverse complement strand
CTGTTCTTAAATGCAAACCTGCTCTGAAACTCCTCCCTGGACAGATGTAGATAGGACCCATTATCACCACACAGAAATAATATATCTCTTTGATATCCCCAGGGTCAAACTTAATCTGTGTAAACACTCTATGCAAATTAAGGGACCTAGTCTATCTGGAAGAAGATCCGCAAGATTGCGGGCCAAGTTCATTCCAGATGTCTCGCCGGTTTCTCCACCTCTGTGGGAACTCTGTGGCGGATCCAGTGAAGGTTGCAGCTGAACTGGGTTCCCACTTTTCTTCTATTAGCTCTGGTTCTCATCTTCCTCAATCCTTCCTTCCGTAAGCCTGTTCTTGAATTTCTCCTTTGGATTCCACACTCATCTCCGCCTTCCCTATAACGATCCTTTCTCTCTTTCTGAACTTCAGTCTGCCCTGGCCCTCTGCGGTACTGAGGAACCTGTGGGAAGGCGATGACTGTACCAATGAAACCAAGACGACGTAAAAGTACGTCATCGATCTACGGGAACGGCTGGAGAACACCTGTCAGCTGGCCCGAGAATAGCTAGCAAAAGCAAAGGAATACCAGAAGCAAACATACGACAAAAAAGCAAAAGAACTCAAGTCCGGTGTAGGTACTTTTGTTACTTCTCACCAGCAGGAACAAGCTCTTGCTGCAGTGGAAGGGCCCATTCACGGTAGTGGAATGCTCGCACTCGTAAACTACGTGCTCGACGTCGATGGTGCCAGGAAGAAGTACCATGTCAACATGCTCAAACGCTACAAGGACCCACCTGTAGATGGATCCACAAAGCCAAAAAAGCATGTAAGACAAAGGAACAGAGAGGACCACGGGGCTCGACATCAACAGGGCCGATCGACCACCCACTGTGCTCTGCAACGATCGCCGGTGTCTCAGTAACCGCCGACGAGGAGGTAGGTCAGCCAGGTCTCTTCAGTCAACAGCAGCAGGAGACATCGAGATGTTAAGGTTGATGATCAGCTGTCTGAAGATCAAGTCGACCAGGTTACTCGACTGGTAGCAGAGTACAAGGAGGTACTCTTTGACGTCACCAAAGTGGCAAAGGTGAAGCGCTTCATGTTTCAAGTAGATCACCAACCCCTCAGCTACATCGGCATGCTTAAAAACGCAAACCCTAGAATAATGCACTAGGTGTTGTTCCTTCAATAGTTCACATTCAGCGTGGTTTACATAAAGGGAGCCGACAACGTAGATGCTGACTGGTTGAGTAGGTCAGGGGTGATTAACGAGACGTCAAACGAGGGAGACATGAGCGAGGTAATGCAACGTGAATCACCAGACACTAGTTCCTAGTGTGCCTCTGATGTTTCAGGCACGACACAGGTGGAGAGAGGCAGTGGACAGACTAGCACCACTCAAGGTTTCGAGGCGTTGAGCCAACCTAGAGCTGGAGCTCCGTCCAACCACAGTGCCTGCTCAAGACCTGAACAGATAGCCACATGTGACCCAGTGACTGAAGAAATTCCTCACTTAACAGAAGGAAATAGTCTAGACGAGGACCCGCCTCGCCTAGCAGTATAGAAAACGGGGTCCGCTCGACCCAACCGTACCACGTGCACTCAGAATACGTACACATGCGTCAGTGGTGTGAGGTAGAACGAGTCACCACTCTGTGGAGCTTGGTCTTTCATTGGGGGGTGATGTGAGAGAATGGTCTCTCAAGATTCTCCCACAGCTGACTTGAATGGCTCATTGCCGTGCACAGTGCACCGATCTCGTGCACAAGCCCTATCTCTGTTAACCCTGGATAGTAAACTGTCATGTTGGGTATCTCCAGGATGCCCACTTAATCAGGAATACGTTTATAATATGGAGGCCACCGTATGTCCAGGCAGGAAGTAGATACAAGGAAGTTAAGCATACTTGCCACAGGGTCAGTGAGTACATAGGCGGTGCCAGGCGTGAGAGAGAGAGAGGAGACCCCAGCGAGGCGACAGATCTGACCCTGAGGTCAGCCTCAACCGGTGCGATGGAGAATAACAACTGTGACGTGGTCGTGATGTGTTCATGACGTCACCTCTGCTACTAATCATGGAACAATCAATATGATTGATTCCCGCTCTTTTGCTGAAACGCCATTGGTCAATTGTAACCCCTTGTGTTTGTGCCCCACGAAGAGCCCTGCAGTTCTCTTGCAAGGGTATTCACGTGAGGAAGTTCGTAGCTAGTGGGCGTGTCTTGTTCTGTCTATCGGCCAATAGACTGAACACCGTCCATTCCTCACTGTCAAGTTAAATTCAGCGTCTTTTCGATATACCAACGATCGCCCGGAATCGCAATCGTGACTATACTGTTTAGAAGCTTAGTGACAAATCACCAGAGTGAAACAGGCTGGTATCAGGTAACCCCTGGTGACAAATTGAGATCATTGTGAGTGACCTCGAGTGAACTAAGGAGTGCTGCTGCCTAAGTAACCTGTGTGTGACTTTACCACTGTGTACCGCATGGTACCATATAACCTGCAGCCACCAGCCGCCACTGTCCAGAGCGTGTAGCTAGCCTAGAGCCGCCAGACGCTCTGTCTCACTGTACTACATGACATCACCACCCTTACTCACCGCCAGTGCCATCAAGTGTGTGCATGTGTCTGTTAGACATACAGCGCGCCCTCCTGCGAGTACCCTCCGTATCAAGTACGGTTTGTAGGAAAGCCTGTCGTTAATGCTCTCACGTCATATCAGGCCACCTACGAGTTCTTGCATAAATGTGCCTGAGTGACTGAGTGAATAAGAGAGGTAGCCTACCTGTACAAGATCTTGTTATTGTATTATTGTGTCAGTCTGTGTTGATCTGAGGGATCAACCACAGCTAGTTCTCACCTTCTTATACCTGACACAGGTATAGGTGGAGACCTAGACACCCAACGGTGTATGCATGTTTATCTGTGTGGTATCACGACATTACACTCGTCTGTGAATGTGAGCTTCACATACACCACACATTTAGTTATTGTGTGATATTATTATTGTGCGTGTTATTGCCTGTCCCATTGACAGTGCCTTTGTGATTTATTGCGCATCATTACCCGAGTATCCGGTTGGAACTCTTGTGATCCCTTTGCACACCAGCAGTTAGGTTTGCCGTGTTAATGATTGGCTGTCAACTGTGTTAAGGTAGGTGTTTCTCCACGAGTGGATCTGAATCGATTAGCCAGACGTAAAGAGAATCGCTAATGCAACCATAGCCTTTCTGATGCCAATCTAAAGTAAATCAAGCACCCTTTGTATCAGTAGTTAAGTTAGTAGATAAACTACTGTTAAGCTTTATGCAGTGTTTCCTTTGAACCACTTCTGAATACTGCCAACTATTTACTCAAGCCTTCAGCTCCAGGTGTCTTCATACCGTTTGTTTATTTAAAAGTTCATTAACTAATTAAGGTTTATTTATAAATTTATTTTAATTCCCGAGTTTATTTACTTTATTTATTTACACTTTATTTTATTTATTTCTGGTTCTGTGCTATTGCCTACTTTTTTCGCTTTTCCCGTCTACTCTTACTTTGGTTAAGTTTCTATGTCCTTACCCCGTTTTACTGTTACACTTCGTTACTTACTTTATTTAATTCCTTTTGCCAATACTTCTGCTTGCTACACACTTATGCGTTTATTTATCATTCCGTTCATACGTTTTAATCTACTTACTGGTTATGCACTCGTCCTTTTTAATTTAGTTTATGTACTGGCTTTTAATTTTAGTTTACTTTTTTATCTTTTAGTTCTTTATTAATTATTGTCTGATTATGTTTGTTTATTTTAAAAGTTAACTAACTAATTAAGGTTTATAAATTTAATTTAGTTTCCCGAGTTTACTTACTTATTTATTTACATTTATTTATTTACTTATCTCTGGTTCTGGGTTATTGCCTACTTTTCGCTCTGTCTATTCAATATTCTTGTTAAGTTTACTTATGTCCTTATTTCGTTTTACTGTTACATTTTTTTTTTTTTTTTTTTTTTTTTTTTTTTTTTTTTTTTCCCTGCCATGCTTGCTTACACGGCTATATTATTACCTTGTTTACATGCCTAGCCTTGTTTCCTTTCCTGTCCTGCTCTGGCTGCCCACTTAATTTTCCCTATCCGCAGTACGGAGATGCCGGCCCACCCACCCCACGGCGAAGAAGAGGACAAGGGCAGCGTCAAGAAGAGGGCAGCGACGAAGGGGTGCTAGGACGCAACCGCCTAGGGCAAGGGTGAAACCCGCCCGCATCGCCTCCTCCACGGACGCCTCTTCGGGAGGCTCTGACTCGGACGCCGACCACATCCACGATGCACGCCCAAAAGGAATGGCCACGGGGGACGCGGCCGACCACCCCACACATCTTTCGGCCGCCGACTGGGCAACGCTGCGGACGCTCATTGCTCAGGCTCGGAGCCCCCCCCCCTCCGAATCGAGATGACAGAAGATTTCGAACCCTGGCGGAGCGGACAACACGGACGCCCTCACGAACAGGCCTACTCGCACAGCCTCCCCCCCCCTGCGCGCTGCCCACGGTCAAGGGCGAGGAGCCACACGACAGGGCGGCGACACAGCTCTTCAGGCACGTCCCCCAACGGCGAGTACCACCGAGAGAGCTCGTTCCTTACTACCCTAGTCCTTGGGTAGGGCAGCTCTGGGGGACGCGTGGCAACACCGTCACCATGCTAGGTGTGCACGTCCCACTGGCCCTAAGAGAGAAAGTCTGGGCAAACAAGTACATCGACTGGCGCGGCCT
>WNGS01166011.1:24772088-24782088 GCA_020271785.1 Procambarus virginalis | reverse complement strand
CTGTGCTTGGCCCCCGGGGTCGTGCACAGCTGGGACACCACCAGGTGTGCCATCGGCATGCTGGATCATCAGCTGGGACCTCATCAGTCGGGACAACAGCAGCTGTGCTTGGCCCCCAGGGCTGCTCAGCTGGCACACCGCCAGCTGTGCCGTCAGCTACTGGGTCATCGGCTGGGACCACATCAGCCGGGACTGGTAATAAACACCACCAGGTATGCCATCGGCATGCTGGATCATCGGCTGGGACCTCATCAGCCGGAACAACAGCAGCTGTGCTTGGACCCCAGGGCATGCTCAGCTGGCACACCGCCAGCTGTGCCGTCAGCTGCTGGATCATCGGTTGGGACCACATCAGCCGGGACTGAAATAAACACCACCAGGTGTGCCATCGGCATGCTGGATCGTCGGCTGGGACCTCATCAGCCGGAACAACAGCAGCTGCGCTTGGCCCCCAGGGCATGCTCAGCTGGCACACCGCCAGCTGTGCCGTCAGCTGCTGGATCATCGGCTGGGACCACATCAGCCGGGACTGAAATAAACACCACCAGGTGTGCCATCGGCATGCTGGATCGATCGATCGTCGGCCGGGAACACATCAGCCGGAACAACAGCAGCTGTACTTGGCCCCCAGTGTCATGCTCACTCGGAACACCACCAGCTGAACCATTAGCTGCTGTATCGTCGGCTGGAAAGTAAAGTAAGCAATAGGAAATAACAAATTTATATAGATAGGACTTAGAACAACAAACACAATAAAATTATAAAATTAAAGAAATAAATAATAAATAAAATTATAACAAGAAACTAATAATGGAGAAAATAAAATTAATAATAGGACACCACCAGCTGTGCCCTCATCTGCTGAACCATCGGCTGGGACCACCTCCGCCGGAGCATCAGCAGCTGTGCTTGGCCCCCGGGGGCATGCTCAGCTGGAACACCGCCAGCTGTGCCGTCTGCTGGCGGTACCACATCAGCCGGAACTACAGCAGCTGTGCTTAGCCCCCCAGGGGCATGCACAGCTGGAACACCACCAGCTGTGCCCTCAGCTGCCAGACATTTGGCTGGGACCACATCCGCCGGAACAACAGCAGCTTTGCTCGGCCCCCAGGGGCATGCTCAGCTTGGGCCCCACCAGCTGTGCCAACAGTTGCTGGCTCATTGGCTGGGGCCACATCAGCCGGAACAACAGCAGCTGTGCTCGGCCCCCAGGGGCATGCTCGGCTTGGCACTCCACCAGCTGTGCCATCAGTTGCTGGATCATCGGCTGGCGCCACATCAGCTGGAACAACAGCAGCTGTGCTTGTCCCCCAGGGGCATGCTCAGCATGCTCAGCCTTCGGCTGCTGGATCATCGGCGGGAACCACTTCCGCCGGAACATCAGCAGCCGGGAAAGGCGCTGGGTACACGCCGGGCACCAGGGACAATCCTAACTACAACTGGGCGCCGCACACACGGGCGTGGATGGGAACACGGGCAGGACTGTATCTTAGGATAATGGAGATGGGCCGCCTGCTCCGGCATAATTCTAATCTGAAAGAATATATTTTTATTAAAAATTTAGCCGAAATGAAGAGCTGGTGATGCCAAATAAAGACGACGAACCAAGCGTCAGTTAGGTTAGGTTCGGTTAGGTTTGTTTTGGTTAAGTTAGGTTAGGTTAGGGTAGTTTAGGTTAGGTCAGCCCAACCCAACATATTTATTCAGTACCAACATAATGCCAGGAAGCTCTCTGGCTTCCTCCTGCCCTCCGGCTGAGCCATCAGCTGCTGGAACATCGGCTGGGAAAGTAAGGTAAGCAATAGGGAATACCAAAATATAAATAGTAACGTGAACGCTGTCCACTCCGGAGACCAACAAAAGGAAATAAGCAATAAAATATAAAACTTAAAAGAAATAAATAAATAATATAACAAAATAAAAGAGAAAAATAACAATTAATAATAGAACGCCCCCAGCTGCACCCTCCGCTGCTGGACCATCGTCTGGGACCACCTCCGCCTGTACAACAGCAGCTGTGCTTGGCCCCCAGGGGCATGCTCAGCAGGAACACCGCCAGTTGGGCCGTCCGCTGCTGGAACATCGGCTGGGACCACATCAGCCGTGCTTGGCCCCCAGGGTCACGCTCAGCTGGAACACCGCCAGCTGTGCCGTCAGCTGCCGGATCATCGGCTGGGACCACCTCAGCTGGAACAGCAGCTGTGCTTGGCCCCCAGGGACATGCTCAGCTCGGAACACCACCAGCTGTGCCATCAACTGCTGGGACATCGGCTGGTACCACATCAGCCGGAACAACAGCAGCTGTGCTTGGCCCCCGGGTCGAGCACAGCTGGAACACCACCACCTGTGCCATCAGCTACTGGAACATCGGCTGGGACCGCATGAGCCGGGACAACAGCAGCTGTGCATGGCCCCCAGGGGCATGCTCAGCTGGCACACCACCAGCTGGGCCAACGACTGCTGGAGCGTCGACCGGGACCACATCAGCCGGAACATCGACGGCTGGGCTTGGCCTCCAGGGGCATGTTCAGCTGGCACACCACCAGCTGGCCTATCAGCTGCTGGGTCATCGGCAGCGTACCCATGTCAGCCGAGACATCAGTAGCTGGGCCGGGTCCGTCTAATTACCACAAGCTACCACAAGCTACCACAAGCTTCACAAAGCTTCCTGGTAATAAGTTAGTAATGAAAAAATATGATATGTTAGGTTAGGCTAACCTAACCTAACCTAGCCTAACCTAACCTAATCTAACCTAACTTATCTTAACCAAACCAAACCTAACCTAACCTATCCCAACCTAACCTAACCGACGCTTGGATCGTCGACTTAATTTGGCGTCACCAGCTCTTTATTTTCGTCTAATTTCATTGTAAAAAGATACTTTTTCAAACTAAAATTATGTTTTTTCGTGTTGTACGTTCAGCACCAACATTATAATGAGTAAATATATCATATTTATTCATTACTAACGTATTGCCAGGAAGCTTTCCGAAAGCATGTGTAGCTTGTGGTAGCTTGTGGTAATTAGACGGACCGGCTGGGCCTGGCCCGAGGGCAGCCGGGCCATTAGCTGCTGGACCTTTGGCAGGGACTACTTCAGCCGGAACAACGGCAGCTAGGCTGTTAGGCTTGCAGCTAGGCTTGCCGCGGGCGGGCAAGTCAAATGAGGAGCGAACTATCATAACCAGCATGGATAAATGAATAAGAGGGGGATAAAAGTGGAAAAGTGAAAACAAATAGCCAGACATAATGACTGTCTACGAAATGAGCCCTTCTTTGGGGTCCGTAGAATTACCCAAATCTACCCAAATCTACCCAAATGTACCCAAATCCTCCTAGCATTACGTAAGTAATGAAGAAATATGATATATTTACTTACTGTAATGTTGGTGCTACACGTAGAACACGATCAAACCTATTTTCACTCTGAAATAATGTAATTTCATATCGAAATTCGAAGTAAATATGTAGCAGGTGACGCCATAGGAAGTCGACGGTCCAAGCGACAAAATTGTGGAGCGACTTATCCAAGATATATGGTCGCCTGGAGAGTGTTTGCTGCCATAGCAGCCTCCTGTACACAGTGATTCAGTCGTCGCACTTCTTTGCTCAAATTGTCGCAAATTTAATTAATGATATTAACAAGTAGAATGGGTATTTGTAATAATATCTTTCATAAATACCCACAAAACATTTAATATTTATTTAAAAAAATGTGTCTGGAAGTTAAATCAACTCCACAGGACAATAATTTTGTTATATAGATACTAACGTTATTCGTTTGTATGCGTTCGCTACTTAAACTACCCATGTCCTTTTCGTTCATAGAACACCGAACCCTACACGCTCTCTGATATATTGCTTAATTAATAGAGATTCACAAATAAAACTTAGATTTGTATATGTTATCAGAAAGGCAGAGATAAAATAGTTTTTGTGAATCCATCACAGAGATTATATCTTATTAGACAGGAAAGATATTCATATTTTAAACAAGGTTTCTTGGCCGACGCTCTCCCTATCGATGGGATCTATGATCTTTCGAAGATCAATGTTAATTTAATCTAAATATTGTAATAAACGAAGTTTTCTATGTCATAATAAAGATAGAAATATAAGCTGAAGATATATGCCTTTTTACAGTTACGTGATGGCTATCTCAGGGAGTGTGAAGGCCTGCAAACAAGTGAATTAATTGTGTAATTCATTTGCATATGTGCAAAGTAACATCAAAGGTCTATATGTCAGCATAAACAAAGATGTAGACGATAATGTGACTACATTTCAAGTAAAATATATCTTAAATGAAAGCCAAGACATGGTTAAATAAATAGCCAATACCACACCATCGTCGGTGTCCGGACACATGAAAACTTCCAATGCATCAGTGTCCTTTTTTTTCCAAAGCTTAAGGGTTTGACATTATTGATAGTGTATGAACTGAATATGGCAAAGTGATCACTAACTAATTCATGAACAATTGATCCTCCGACAGCATTATCAATGAGACCGTGACCAATGACATAATCAAGCCTGCCACCCATGAGGTGTGTGACGTTAGAGGAGTCAAAGTTGAATACGGACATGTTATTATCTCTTAAGTATTTTACAAAGACTCATCAGTGTCCTGCCAGGCGGGCAATACAGGCTTCACAATTCAGAAAAAATTAGTAATTAAATACAGATATAAACTTTGTTTTCAAACGTTTATTGTAACAATATCTCGAGTATAAGAATCAAGATATATTTTGGACTTAACAATTTCCTATAAAGTTGCAATGCTACCTTAATTGTATATGATCATCATCATATACAGACAGAAATTAACTTATAAAATGTTGAGGTTAAGATAGACGTATGTTAATTATGACGCATAATCACTCTTCAGAACTTAATTATAAACCATAATATTATAATTATAATAATTCATTTTTTAGGGGAACTGGAAGCCACAGTATATTCATACACGATAGGCTTTTATCAAGGTCATCCTTAAGGTCGAATTACTGACCCCGCCTAGGATGCAACCCCACAACAAGCTGACTAATTCCTGAGTACCTACTTACTGCTAGGTGAACAGTTGCATTACGTGAAAGGAAATTTACTCAACCATTTCTGTCCCGCCCAGGATTCGAACACGGAATTCTCGATTGTGCGTCGAGAACGAACAAGACTAATACTGGGACCCCTATACATATGATGATATGTTTTATATTATCAGAAAATCGGAAACAAAATTTATTTGTAAATATTGGTCATTAAAGTATTTTGGAAACAGAGGTGTAATTTTTAGTTATCTTAATATAGAGCACGAATATCATACTCATCCTGTGAATGGGAGTTTATTGTGCACCCCATACTCATCCTGTGAATGGTAGTTTATTGTGCACCCCATACTCATCCTGTGAGTCCTGTTTACGTGCACCCTATACTCATCCTCTGTGCGGTAATTTATTGTGCAACCCATACTCATCCTGTTACCAGTAGTTTGTTTAACCCCATACCCATCCTGTGACCTGTAATTTATTGTGTAACCCATACTCATCCTGTTACCAGTAGTTTGTGCACCCCATACTCATCCTCTGTGCGGTAATTTATTGTGCATCCCATACTCATCCTGTTACCAGTAGTTTGTGCAACCCATACCCATCCTGTTACCTGTAATTTATTGTGCAACCCATACTCATCCTGTTACCAGTTGTTTGTGCACCCCATACCCATCCTGTGACCTGTAAATTATTGTGCAACCCATACTTATCCTGTTACCTCTTATACCGTTTTACCTGTACCAACCATAGTGTAGTTCTATACTCATACGTACCTGTAACCTTATTATTGTAACTCATACTTTCCTGTTCCTGTAGTTTATTGTGCACCTTATACTCATTCTGTGAGTCATATAGGACATCGTACAACCCTTTCTCATCGTGTGAATCTTTGTTTACTTTGCTCTCCATACTCATCCTCTGTGCGATAGTTTCTTATGCATCCCATACCCATCGTGTGAGTGGTAGTTCATTGTGTACCCTATATACTCATCATGTGAGCATAGGGTACACAATGAGTCCATTTGTACTCCATAGTCATCATCAAGAAGTGTATTTTACCAGCATTGTAATACAAATTAAGAATAAAGTCTTAACTGGAGTACGGACCCATAATCAAAATAAGAGCCATCACTAATTATCATGACAAACGGCCTAGGCTACACTTCCGCCTTCGACAAGCTGCCGCCGGAGGTGGGTAGTTTATTGTACACCCCCGCACCCCCAGCCCTGGGGAGCGGGCATTGGAATGTGGACATGTAAACCATTACCCCCCCCCCTCACTCCTCCTGTTAACAATAATACAAATAATAACAAAAAAAACTAATAATATTAATAAAAATAATAATGAAGAAACTTACTGTAATACCCTTGTGCTTGAATGAAGATGAAGGAAAGACTCAATAAATGTGTAAGTGTATTAAAAACTAAATTTTCAAATCTAACCTTCATTCCTTCTCAATGTGCTGTATACCATGAAATGATTATGCATTGTTCTATTGTGAACATTGTATACAGGGCCTCAGGATATACATCCCCACAACAATGAACTACCTCCCAGGTATCTAATTACTGCTAGGTGAACAGCAGGTCATCTAGCAGTGAACACCACCTGCCAGCTCACCTAGTAATGAACACCACCTGCACATCGCACCGCACCACCTGCCAGCAGGTGCAGAAGTACGATGGAGAGAGCAAAGTATACAATATTTCAAGTATAGGAATAGAGATATATTTAGGATTTAACGTTTTCCTATAAAGTTTCAATAATACCTTTATTTGATGGTGCTACATAGCCTTCCCGGCTTGGTGCCTTCTTTGATAATTACTTACAATTATTGAAGTTTATCATCATCTTTTACAAAAAGAAATTAACATAAAAATGTAGTCATTTTAATACACAACAGGCATAACTGTGGCGTGCTTATCTCTGAAGCTAGACACAGGTATAATGAAATAATCAATGATGGAGTCAGAGTTTGTCTCCTGTGGATTCCTTCCCATATTGGTCTCCGAATGCATGATGGAACTGATGAGTTGGCCAAGACATTTGCTCGTAAAGAGGGAATTGATTACCAACTTGGACTGCCTTTGAGCAGCCTGAGGGCAGTAATATCCCGGGAACATCAACTAAATTTCGGAGACTTGAGGCAAAGTGAAACTCACACCAGTTACTCCATCTATCATTATTCTATTATGCAGGAAGAACCGCACGTCTATGGGTCATCCAATAATGTTAGCAGACTTCTTGATGTTACCACTGCTAGGCTTAAGCTCGGCTACAAGTACCTCTGGGAGTTTGTAACATCTGCTGATGTAGATCTGACTAAATATAAACTCTGTCAGCAGAACTATTCGCATACTTTGCGTCATTATATAATGGAATGTGAAAAAAATCACGGAACTTAGAGATAACACCATCAATGGTTTCCAAGAAATGTGTAAGCACTTCATTCATAATGATGTGCTGCCCGAAATCTTAGCGAAGTATCCAAAATTTGCTTACTGTAAGTAATGCATGCACATGACTGTAAAGCTGCCGCCCAGTTGGGTGGGTGTGGAGCACATGACTGTAAAGCTGCCGCCCAGTTGGGTGGGTGTGGAGCACATGACTGTAAAGCTGCCGCCCAGTTGGGTGGGTGTGGAGCACATGACTGTAAAGCTTCCGCCCAGTTGGGTGGGTGTGGAGCACATGACTGTAAAGCTGCCGCCCAGTTGGTTGGGTGTGCAGCAAGACTAGTAACTGTGTGACTCACCATAGATGTAAAGTGCCTTGTATAGTGACTGTTGTGAGCCTCTTGTTGATCACTTGTGACACAAAAGATTATTTGTGTGGGGGTGATTAAATATGTATGTGTATGTATACATGTATATGTATGTACATGTATGCATGAGTATATGTATATATAACATTAATAATTTTGTAACTAGCGTCAAAAGATTGTTATTTGCTTAGTTAAACGAACTAGAGGGTTCAGTTCCTGAACCGATTATGTGCCTCTGTAATCCTTTACACAACCGCCCACGGGGTGGGTATGGGGTGCATAATAAAGAAAGAAATTGAAAAACAGAACTCGATATGTATGTAAATTATGATACCGGATAAGATCACTATTAAGAAATTAATTATAAACCACAATATGTTCTGTATCATCAAAAATTCGGAAACATATCATATATTTTCAAATATTTGTAATTAAAGTATTTATTTAGGAAATATGTATTTTAGTTTCCCTAGTTAGCTCTGAGAACACATATTCTTGCAGCAAGAATTTCTTTCCACCAATTTGAGAGGTGCTAATGAGACTATAGTCTCGACCCACTGGACAGGTCATGAACAACAATCAACTATAGCACCATCTATGTCAGAAGATATTCAAAATGTTCTTGATATCATTCAAATTGTCAATACGAGAGCAGAATACATAAGTTGAGTGATGTCAAAGGAATCATATTGACTGACCGAGCCCTATTGTAAATATTTGTGGCTTCCTGACCATAAAGTTACCGCCACGGTCTAGGGTAAGAGACCGGATGTACCCAGTATACAAGCCACGCTAGCTATTAGTTCATATAAGCTGACAACTTACCCAGATAAACAAAACTTCCTAATAATATATATTCAATTAATACAAATGAAATGTTTAAATCGTGATTATATATGTATCACGTGGACAATTTTTAATGTAATTTTTTCCCCAGATATTCGGGCTCCTTATTATGCTTCGTCTTGAGGCAAAGCCCAATACCTTACGCCATATTTGATGCTCTGTCCACAGATCATTCTCTCTCTCAAATCATATACACTGATGGTTTCCTACACCGCCCCACGGGTGCAGGTGCAGTTGCCTCTACCCATCAGACAGAACTATTTGCCTTCCTTCTTACACTAAAATGTGTACAAGTCTCTAAACTTGATGCATTAATTGTAAGTGATTTTCTATCATCCTTAGTTACGCTTAACACTCTCAGACACAATTGTAACATGACCGGGTCTGAAGCTAGACAGAGAAAACACAACATTATTAACGATAGTCACAAAATCCATTTCATGTGAATTCCATCTTCGTTGGCCTGCGAAACTTAAGGAATAGTCCAGAAAATATCTACTAAAGTTTATCTCAAGTGTGAAGATACTTCAGCTGATACTTAGATATTTCCAGTAAGTGTAAAGATAAGTGCTGACGATACTACCTTCATCTATTCAGACCCCAACCCAAACGCACTAAATAATAATGTAAATAACAAAGTTAAAAAGTCCACTCACGGAAGTAAACCAACAAAATCCAACTAAACATAAAATAGACCGACTACATTTTAATTGGAAGTAAATCCTCAAACCAAATTAAATTTCAGATAGACAATGTTAACATTAGCAATAAAAATTATGGAAAGTTCCTTGACCTATACATAGACAAGAAACTGAACTTCAGCATCCACATACAACACATATGTGGGTGCTGAGAGAGAGAGAGAGAGAGAGAGAGAGAGAGAGAGATGAGAGAGAATGAGAGAGAATGAGAGAGAATGTAAAAAGATACAAAAAAATGAGGACAGGCAGCTTGTGCATGTCTATTCGTTAGGCGTGTATCGAGGTCCACCTCCAAGGTCGATCTACTGACCTTCTCCACATTCACCTGGGCACTAGGAGTCTCGAACCACCAACCCCAGGAGTTAGTTTAGTTCATTTATTATGCACCCATACCCATCTTGTGGGCGGTAGTGGAAAGGGTTACAGAGGAACATAATGGGCTCAGGGACTGAACCCCACAATTCATTTAGCTAAGCAGTTACAATCTTGATGAGCTAGTTACAAAATTCAGTATAAGTCGTCACATCAACAATAGGTTCGAGATCGACCTCAAATACAGGTTCTAAATTAAGCAACTGACATATATGGAAAGCTAGTGTCACAATTTATATGTTGTCCTGCACACCGCCTCCCATCCAGTGG
>WNGS01166011.1:24756571-24766586 GCA_020271785.1 Procambarus virginalis | reverse complement strand
CCAGGGGTGAGACAGTACGAAAGAGCAGAAGCATAAAAACCCAGGAATAAGGACACGCCACCGCAAAACACGGTACTAAAGCACACTCGCAGTAGTAGCAACAGGCACCACCGCAACATGCCACAGGTAAAGAGTAACTCGCTACTGCAAAGGCAGAGAATGGAGCAGACAGACCCAGACAGGGCCCACGGAGACACGACAGAACCAGCAGGCCCAGGAACCCACATACCAGGCGACCGACGGCGGAGAAACCCCGCTCAAAATCGGCAGGATGGGGAACTGGGAGCTCACGTACACCCCAAGCCTGGCCCGAGGCCAGGCTAGACCGGCCAGAGGAGGCCCACCAGGCAGCCACATGGAGCGGCCTGCAGGCCCACAGACTCCCCACAACCAGGATGGCCATAACTAATTCGAAAGCAAGCTAGCGAGCCTCGGAAGTCCACAGATGGACCATAAGGGGCATAACTGGCAATCCCCCACAGTGTTCAGCGTTGTTACACCTATAATAGATTAAGTAACAATTGTAAGTACGAAACCATAAGATGCTTATTTTAACATACTAAGTAGGGTAAGTAAGGTCGGTGTGTTCCATGAAGTTTCAAAAAGGAAAACGATGATGTTTAGCATGTCACCCATGCACGTAACTAATAAGGCAAGAACGACTTATTAAATTTGCGAGGACGGGGTGGTTCAAGAGAGAACTGGAGAAGCACCTCCAAAGGATACCGATCAACCAGGCTGTGACTCATACGTTAGGCAGCGAGCAGCCACGTCCAACAGCCAGGATGAGCAGTCCAGGAGGCCTGGTCGACGACCGGGCCGCAGGGACGCGAAGCCCCGGAAGCACTTCAAGGAAAACCCCAAGGTAATTTTCCAGCAAGAAGGTGTATGCTCGCACGTAGGTCTTGTAACAACTGCAGACCTCTGAAGGATATACAGTGTTCCCCGATGGTGCCTATAGCACCACTGCACTCCACTGGTACTATCCCGCAAGTTCAACCAGATAGGCGGGACCCAAAAACCAGAGTGCAAAAACCTTGCAAGCACAGCCAGGAGCCCTACCAGGCGAGTACAGAAACCAACACCACAACCCCCACACCTCATAACACTAACAAAGGTGGAACCCCTGAATGACCCTAGCATGGGTTGGACATGCACAAGAGTGGGACAGGAAGGGGTGAAAAGGGGGACAGACACTGGTGTGCGAACGGTCTCAGTCGTACAAAAAGATACCCAAATAAAGACAGGTATATAACACCGCATCCAGCACCCTGCCAAAAGACGCCAGACCGCAGCAACTCACCTGGCTAACGGTAGCACGAAGTGACACGACTCAACCGAGCCCAGAAGAACCTAGGAGCACTGACAGGTGAAGACGCCAGTGCCGGACCTGCAGGAGAGCAGGGGAGAGGCAAAGAAGGCGGCCCACACCCATGACACAGAGAAAACCTCTGCGGCCTCCCCACAACTGGAACCCAGGACACCCCCGGAGCGAAGGGGCACACACCGCGCCAAGGGAGAAGAGCGAGAGGCGAAGCACTGGAGCAAGAAGGCGTCGAACACCAGCACTACACACCGCCCAAACCAAAACAAACTCCGCGGCGCACGCGCATGACACGCTGGCCGAAAACGCGCAACAGTCTCTGCGGGAAGGCGGCAACCAGGACTACTGCACTAAAAAGGAGCCAAAAGAGTGAGCAGGAACAATAAAACCGGCCAAAGAAGCGAAGACAGAGCCCAAAATAAAGCACGCAGCCGGGCCACAAGCAGCCCAACAAGGCTACAAGTAGCCCAACAGGGCTACAAGTAGCCCAACAGGGCCACAAGTAGCCCAACTCGGCGACAAGGACGAGGAGCCGACAGATGTTCCAATAACGCGGGAAGTAGCGAAACACCTTCCCGAACCCTCGAGAACACGGAAGCCAAAACCAGTCCCGAGGGCACACAAAAGGCGCAGGTGCACCCGAGACCAGGAGTCAGGTAGAACCCCCAAAACGGGGAAACATGACGAAAACACCGTCCCAAAAGGGGGTGGGGGGAGAAACATCCACCCACAGGACGTAACCAACCTTGAAAAACAGACACCACACTCTAGGTGCAGTGCTGAAACAACCACTGGAGCCGGAGCACATAACCGGTGCCTATAGCATCAGCCGAAGAACTGATGGGTGGATAGCCGGCGTGGGAGGTCTGGGGCTCCCCCTTCCCCCTTCCGGGGAGGGGGGAGCTGCGCAGACAGCGGCGCGGTGACGTCATACTAGTTTGCTTGTTTTTCTGTTGGGGAGTTCTATCCACTAGTTCAGCTTTTGGTAGCAATTTTAACCAGAATAGGGGTTTGTTTTGGGGCGCTTACCTTTCTGGGTGCCTGTCCCGGTCGATGGCAGACATAGAATGCTTCCAATCACACGGGGGCTTCTATAGGCCATTGCTCCCCTTGCCTCTCTGAGGGGGCCCGGTTCTGGCCGTGGTCCCCGGTAGGCCTAAGAACTCCATACACATGACTGATGCCAAAGTCTGACATTAGCATATCAGCCTGGGATAGCTCCGGGGAGCCGACGGGGCTCCCCCCAGAAAAGCACTAACGATGCACTTATTAGTATGATTAACTTGATTCATGCAGCTCTTGATAAAAATGAGTTCCCTGTTGGGTTATTTGTGGACCTGCATAAGGCTTTTGACACTGTCAACCACCAAAACCTTCTTAAATTACATCATTATGGAGTCAGAGGACACTCACTGCAATACCTCAAATCTTACCTTACTGACAGGCTCCAGTATGTTTCTGTGAATAATTCAATTTCTCCCACCCTACCCATCAACATTGGTGTTCCTCAGGGCAGCATACTTGGCCCTCTCCTCTTTCTCATCTACATTAATGACCTAACAAATGCCTCCAAACACCTCAAACCAATTCTATTTGCTGACGACACAACCTTCATTTACTCTAGTCCTGACCCCCTTGCTCTAAATGCCACAGTAAATACTGAGCTAAATAAAGTCCATCTTTGGCTAACTGCCAACAAACTCACCCTTAACATTGACAAAACTTTCTATATTCTGTTTGGCAATAAATCCTCTAATCAAATAAATCTCAAAATAAACAATACCCAAATTTGTAACAAATTAGATGGCAAGTTCCTTGGCATTCTCATTGACCACAAGCTGAATTTCCAGGGACACATTCTAAATATATCAAAAAAAGTTTCAAAAACTGTTGGCATTCTTTCTAAGATCAGATATTATGTACCCCGACCTGCCCTGGTGACTCTCTATTACTCCCTCATCTATCCATATCTCAACTGTGGTATTTGTGCTTGGGGTTCTACTACCCAAAATCATTTACGTCCTCTAATTACTCAACACAAAGCTGCTATTAGGACAATATCCAACTCTGGCCCCAGACATCACTCGGTACCCCTACTCAAATCTCTGAATATGTTAGATATTAAGTCACTGCACATTCTCTCATATGTATCATACATATATAAAACGCTGAACTGTAATGACAATCCTGAACTCAAAAGCTTCATTGAAGGTTGTAACAGAACCCATGAGCACCACACCAGAAATAAATACAGTTTTGATATTCCAAGAGTACGATTTAATCAAACTAGAAATGCTCTACAAATCAAGGGACCTAGAATGTGGAATGACCTTCCCAATCATGTTAAAGACTGTACCTCTCTCAACCAGTTTAAGATTAAAACTAAACACTACCTATTAAATTCCCTGTAACCTACCTTACCCCTCTATTGTCAACCCATGTCTGTTATTTTTTTTTTTAATCAATGCTGTTTGTCAACCTTTTGCATTTGTGCTGCTTTTTCAGTCATGTTCCCCCTTTTTTTTTATCTTTATTTGTATTTGTTCTCAACACATTTTATTCTTTATGCTCAATTAGTATTAAGTTCTAGATATTAATGTTTATCCTGCCCGAAACGCATTGCGTAATAGTGGCTTTAGGCATTGTATGTACTAGCTCTATCAATAAATCAATCCATTAATGTAACATCACTTGTATGTATGTACCTTACCTGAATAAACATATTTATTTATTTTATTTACCAATAACCGTTGGAGTGCTACAGGGCAGCATCTTGGGACCTCTTCTATTTCTTATATACATCAATAATCTGCCTAATGTCCTAACATTCTGAAACCTATTTTGTTTGCTGATGATACTACCCTCATCTACTCCAACCCCAACCCACATACACTAAATAATGTTGTTAATAATGAACTAAAACAAGTCCACTTATGGATGTCAACCAACAAACTAACGCTTAACATAGAAAAGACCTACTACATCTTATTTGGAAGCAAATCTACAAATGCAATTCAGCTTCAGATAGACAATGTAAACATTAGCAATAAAAATGATGGAAAGTTTCTTGGCCTATTCCTAGACAAGAGACTCAACTTGAATACCCACATACAACACATAACAAAGAAAGTCTCTAAAACAGTTGGTATACTCTCCAAAATCAGATATTATGTACCTAACTCTGCTCTCATCTCTCTATATTATGCACTAATCTATCCCTATCTCAACTATGGTATCTGTGCATGGGGTTCAACCACTGCAAACCACCTCAAGTCCATCATCACCCAGCAAAAATCTGCTATCAGAATAATATCAAATTCTGCTTTCAGACAACACTCAGGCCCCTTGTTTAACTCCCTAAACATGCTAAACATAATCTCACTCCATAAATTCTCTTGTGTCAACTACATTTACAAAACCCTGTTCTTAAATGCAAATCCTGCTCTGAAACTCTTCCTGGACAGATGTAATAGGACCCATTATCACCACACCAGAGATAAATATCTCTTTGATATCCCCAGAGCTAAACTTAATCTGTGTAAACACTATGCAAATAAAGGGACCCAGTTTATGGAACTCACTCCCTATTGAATTGAAAAGCTGTCCAACTTTTACATCATTCAAAATCAATACTAAAAAGTACCCAATTTCATCTTCATAGTTTTTCACCTTTTGCCTTAAAATTGCACTGTATTTATTGCTACCCAATCTCCCAACCTTTATGTTCCCAATTTGAACATCTTGACCATTGTGATCATTGCTTTCTTCTTATATGTGCTGCCAATCTGCTGTATGGTGTTTATTAATCTTGTTTATCTGTATCTATTGCTACCCAGTCTCCCAATCTTCATGTACCCAATCCAACATCTTTACCATTGTGATCATTGCTGTCTTATATGTGTGCTGTCAATCTGCTGTATGGTGTCTATTAATCTTGTTTAAATTACCAATCAAGCTGTCAATGTAATCAATCAGAGCTTTAATATAACAATGTGCTTTAATATACTTACTAAGCTCTCTCATCTCATTTTTCTCTTGCAATGTATTTGTTATCATTTATCAATTCTGATAGAAATTACCTACTTAAAATTATCTGTTAGATTAAGGACCTGCCCGAAACGCTGCGCGTACTAGTGGCTTTACAAGATTGTAAATACTGTACTATTCAATGAATTCTTACAAACCCAATGTACCTTCTTGTATATAAATAAATAAATAAATAAATAAATAATAAATAAATAAATAAATAAATAAATAAATAAATATTATAAATATATAAAATGCTGAACTGTAATGCCAATCCTGACCTCAAAAGCTTCATTGAAGGTTGTAACAGAACCCATGAGCACCACACCAGAAACACAGTTTTGATATTCCAAGAGTACGACTTAATCAAACTAGAAATGCTCTATTATTTGACTATTAGTTCTGCGGTAGGGTGCGAGTTCGAGAGTCCACATGAGTGGGCTCACCAGAATTCAGAAGAGATGGAGATGAAGCAAGGACGAACGGTTCGAGAAGACGGCCTCGGGTGTTTGTCAGAACATCACCCCAGAGGGAATGTCGCACCTCCACAGATCTCCAGTATCATCTCTCGATACTAGATGACATTACTAGCCTTTGTTGGCAACTGTACCCGGAAAAAAAAGACCCAATGCTCTTGTTGTGACACAGGGCTTGAGGCCTTCTGAAGGGTTAGGGAGTAAGACCTCCAACCCACAGTGGTTGGACCTGCTTACCCCATTCTTATCGAAAGAGAGACTTTTGTCGTCTGAGGGTTCTTCTTGGAAGAACGTGGTGATCTTCCGAGACACCGGTGCCATCCAGACTTTAATCTTGGAGAGTGCGTTGCAAGGTGCCAACACTCTCGACACTGGAGAGGTAGTACTGGTCGAGGGTGTCACTAGTGATACTCGAGCAGTACCCGTCCGTAAGGTTACTCTGGAATATGATTTCCAAAAAGGTGTTTGTACAGTCGGAGTCTTACCTACCTTTCCCTAATGTTGATGTAATATTGAGTAATGATCTAGCAGGGGATAAGGTAGGGGACCCCAGACTGCCTATTATGTTGCCTACCCCTAAGGTTTCCCTGGATCTACCCGCCGCAGAGGACAATGTTGTGTACTCTGCATGCACGGTGACCAAGTCTATGGGACTTAAATGTAAGGGCAGCCCTGTGCTTGCCAAGGTGGTAAATCCCGAGGACACGAGGAACTTTCCGAGTGGTGAAAACCAAGTGGATCTTGCGGACACATTCATGGCCCGACTCGATGACGAAGCCAAGGACAATGTGGAGAGCCTACTATCGCCTCCTACCGAGAGTAGAGAGGAGGTGGAGGAGAACACTGTTGAGCCTCGGCCAATAGCATCTGACCAAGGCATGGATACATCCTTGAGTGATTTACAAAAAGCTGACCCCAGTCTTGCAGAATGTCATGATGTAGCTCTCTCTAAGGAGGAGATTGTAGATGCAGCAACTGGGTACTATTACAAGGATCAGATTTTGATGAGAAAATGGAGACCACAGAGTTCTCCCTTGTCAAATGAGTGGGAGATAGTCCACCAGGTTATGTTGCCTACCTGCTATAGAGAGTTTTGGCAGCTGCTCATGATGATCCTATGGGGGGACATCAAGACATTAATATCACCTATCACAAAATTTTTAAACATTTTTATTGGCCCAAGCTGAAAAGCGATGAAGCAAAATTTTGTAACTCGTGTATTCCTTGTCAGCTTGTTGGGAAACCAAACTAGACACCGCCTAAAGCTCCTCTAAGGCCTATTGTCGTACCGGAGGAACCATTTTCTCATGTGGTAATGGACTGTGTTGATCCATTACCTAGAACTAAGTCTGGTAATATTTACCTGATAACCATGATGTGTATCACGACCCGTTACCCTGAGGCTTTTGCTGTAAGGAACATCCGAGCAAAAACTGTTGTTGCTCGTATGTTGCATTTTTTTCTACTTTTGGACTGCCTAGGGTCGTGCAAACCGACAATGGTACTAATTTTAAATCTGACAATTTTTAACAATTCTGTAAGGACCATGGAATAACTCATAAGGTTTCTAGCCCATACCATTTACAGAGTCAGCGGGTAATTGAGTGGTTCCATCAAACACTTAAGCAGATGTTGAAGACATCGTGCGAGAGTTCCCACAACTTCTGGGATGAGAACCTGCCTTATGTTTTGTTTGCTGCTCGAGAGGGGGTACAAAGTTCACTGGGTTGTTCTCCTTTTGAGTTAGTCTTTGGCCATAAGGTTCATGGACCCTTACAAATGTTACAGGAGAATCTGTTAGGGAACGTGACGTTGACCGAAGGTTCGGCTTTCTTTGCGCAACACCACCAGAGACTCAGTGACTGCAAGGCGGCTGCACTAAAGTATCTTGGGAAGGCCCCAAGAAAATATGAAAGAACTACACGATGCTAAGGCTAAGTTGAGGGTATTTCAGCCTAGTGACCCTGTCCTGGTATTAAGCCTCGACTAGGGAACAATATAGTCTCACAAGTACGAAGGCCCCTATATTGTGACAGAAAAGGCTGGGGACCTCACGTACAAAGTAAGGCACTCTGACAAGCGTAACCAGGTGATGCTTGTACACTTGAACCATCTGAAGAAGTTCCAGGGCCCCAGGCCCGTCGCTCTAACCAATGTTTCCTTTTCCAGTGAGGGAGGGGATGATTGTTCTGGGGACCCAACTAATCTCCTTCTCAATAATTCTAGTTCTGTGAATGCTGTGCAGGAGAGACTGTCCCATTTGCAGATGGCTCAACGTGAAGAGGTGCAGTTGTTACTTGACGAATTCTCCAGTCTGTTCGGGGAGGTCCCGACCCAGACTGATGCCATCTACCATGATGTCAAGTTGACAGACTACACCCCCATTCCTCTTCAACCCTATCGGAGGAGTCCGGAAAAAAGACCATCGTGAGGAACGAAGTCAACTTTCTGCTCCAGCACGGCCTCATCTGGCCGAGCCAGGGCTCTTGGTGCTCGCCCTGCCTTTTGGTCCCCAAACCAGACGGCTCCTGGCGATTATGCACTGACTATCGGCAGCTCAACAAGGTGACCATTGTGGATGGCTATCCGCTGCCCCTCCTAGAAGACTGCATCGATGAGATCGGAAACGCCACATACGTCTCGAAATTCGACCTCTCAAGGAGATATTATCAGATCCCGCTCACTGAGCGTGCCAAGCAACTAACTGCGTTCGTAACACCCGATGGTGTCTTCGAGTATCAAGTGTTACCGTTTGGATTGTGTAATGCCCTTGCAACGTTACAGAGGCTAATGAACTCTCTGCTCGCAAATGTGCCAAATTGTCGGGCATATTTAGATATCATTGTGCTTTTTGATAGTAATTGGGCTAACTACATAGCTATGTTACGCCAGTTGTTCACAGTTTTGAAAAGTGCAAATCTAACTTTAAATGCAAAAAAGGTGTAATTTTGGCCAAGGCACAGTGACGTATCTCAGTTATGAAGTGGGCCATGGAAAAGTGTTACCTCGGCAAGATAAAATCAGTACCATTCTGGAGTATCCAGTGCTCCAGTCTAAAAAGAAAGTGCAACAGTTTATCGGTATGTGTGCGTACTACCGACGCTTTTGTCAGAACTTTTCCAGTGTCGCCACTCCTCTCACGAACTTGTTGCGGAAGGCCGTTAAATTAAATGGTCAACAGACTGTGCAGAGGCATTTAAAAATTTGAAATTGATCTTATAGTAGTCAAGGGCAAGGCTTCGGATTCCATAATGCTGGAGTTTGAGTAAGAGGTAGTTGTGATTAACAGTATCAAAGGCTTTTCTTAGATCAATGAAGAGTCCAATCGGAAACTCATTTTTGTCAAGGGCTGAGTAGATTACGTCAAGGAGACTAATGATTACATCATTGGTGCTCTTTTGGGACCGGAAGCCAAACTGGCAGCGGGCTGAGTACGTCGAATTTTATGAGGTTTTTTACCTCTCCTGATAACTCTCCTGCTGCTAGTTTCCTCAACTGTATGAATTCCTGCTTCCTCATACCCGTAATCACTAGACCTACTAGAATCACTGACAGTACTGCCACGGCTTTTGATCACATCTTGACCAACATAACCTCTCCTCTTACTTCAGGGATAATCCTCGATAGCGCTACAGACCATTACCCACATTTCTCCTAACCAACATTAACAAACCACCTCTAGAGGCAAGGGAGATAAGCTTTAACCTGCACAATGAAACTGCTATAGGCAATTTTATAGCTGCTGCTGCTAATATCAACTGGGAATCTGAATTAGGGAACATAGGGGACATCAACCTAGCAGTGCAATCATTTCTTCAAAAAACTCTCAGCCTTTATAACACCCACTGTCCTATGCTAAAGAAACAAGTCACAACCAAAAGGCTAAACAATCCTTGGCTTACAAAGGGGATACTTAAATCCATTAATAAAAAACATGACCTAGAGAAGAAGTATAGGTTAGGAATCGTCGCCAAATAATTCTCAAAGAATTACTCATCATTGCTATCTAAAATAATTAGGAGAGTCAAAATTAAATACTACGAAGACAAATTTACCCACACAAAGGGCAATATTAAGAAAACATGGAGCACAATTTTTCAAATATTGGGATCAAAGATCATAATTAACAAACCAATACTCCTATCAAATAATGATGGTCTGCTTTCAGCCTCTGACACTGCTCTTGAGT
>WNGS01166011.1:24692960-24741901 GCA_020271785.1 Procambarus virginalis | reverse complement strand
GGTGAACGGCATCAAACAAGGTTTCTATTTGCCGGATAAAATAATCACGATATAGTCAAATAATGGGCAGGATCACTTGGCATGATGGGATGCTATATGAATGGCGTATGTACCCCCATTGAAATTATTAATCACTTCAAGCACTTCGGGTTGAGGAGGAGGAAGCAAAACATCTACCTGCTGTTCCTGTTCCTGAGGTGGCGGCGAATAGCGATTGGCTGGCTGGCTCCATATCGGAATCTGCTTCCAAACCAAATGCAGGGAGTCTTCTTCGTCCTCCAGTTGAGAACCTATAAGTAGCAAGAATAGTGAATTTTAATAAATAAAATTAAAATTATAGGAACTTAATAATAATAATAATAATGTCGTTATTGAAATATGCTGATAATAATAATTATTGAGGAAGTTGCTTACAATTCAAACTTCCCTGTTGTCATTATCTTCTGGTGTTGGTGAGCGAGCTCGGCTCGTGCTAGGCTCTTCACACCTCCTCCACGAGGATATTCTTCCTCTACCTCCACTACCTGCTGAGTTGGCGAGCCTAAAATAATAGAATGTTAATGATAATAATTAACGATGATAAATATGATATTTATATAAATATATCTGACAAGAATGGTGAATGGTATTGCAGAATAGTGTAATTGACTGACTTTCATATTGGACGCTTTGGTGCGATGATGCATCTGAGTGCTCTGAATCAGAACTAGTATCAGACTCGGGGTCGTCTAGATACATGCAAAATGGACATGCATCGGAGTGGCGACCTGTAGATTCAAATAATTTATATAGCTATACATATATATTTTTAAGGAATGCTGCATAGCTCTATACTTAATTGTAAATACTAATTCATATATAAATTTAGCTGCTATTGTGCAATTTTCTATAGTATCTTTAAATATACTATGACTCGTAACAGATGTTATAAAAACAATGATACTATACGGGTAGCACAAATCAATTTGGAGCACGAGGGACAAATCTTATCATAATGTCCACGAGATATCTCCGAACATTGCATACAGTAAATAACGCACTGATGCCGAGGATTGGCGGAGAATGTTATCCTACATTCAGCACATCTCGCCTGGCACAGGGGAATGGTCCTAGTTAGGAGCCTTGCAAAGTTCACAAATATACATGGTTGAGTTGATAGATACGAGTCAACGAAGTTTGTTAATGCACCAGTGCTGGAGCTAGTTCAGAGTGTTAGCACAGGAAACCTGAGTCGAACTGTCCTTTGGGCTGGGGGAGGTCCTTATAGGACAGCTCGCCTGCTGCCAGACGTACGATGCTGCTCAAATTGCGGTACGACATTTGGGTAGCTATTATAGTTTTGAACTTATTGCTGTATAATGAATGATTACAGTTTTGGATGACTAAAATGTATATTCTTTAACCTCTAATTAGGTTAGGTGGGGATGGTTAGCCATTTTTGAATAATGATATCAAATTCACATGCCAGTAGGACGCTAAAGCCGCATTGGTCATCTGATGACGTCACACATAGTTTGACAAGTCAGGTGCTGTGATACCTTGACACTTACATGCTAATGGCCAGTAATACCTCATCCCTATACCTGAGGTCGCTTTTCGTGATGTCGCTAAACATCAACAAATGGTCTGTAGAATGTATTCTTTGTTATATATAATAGGTTAGGTTAGGTTAGGTTAGGATGGTTTGATCGGGTTTATGAATAACAGAAAAATAGGAGCAATGAGCGAAAATACAAGCTATTGTAGCTGAATATTGTCTCTGGTGAAGCACAGAGTATGGGTGAGGTATTGGGAGCGATTAAGAGTTCACACTTATGTGTGAACCTCCTAAAGGACCGACATTAGCACGTTGGCTGGAAGCTTATTGGCGGCTTACAGCGCATTAGGGATGATGACGTCAGAAAAGAAGATGACTGCAGAAGGCCTTATTTCAAAACATGAGAGGCTTGCTTTTACTGAATGAGTATTTTGATTTGTTATAAGATACAGTAAGGTGTTTGAGGTGTGTTTTGAGTGAATGTGAGATGTGCATATGTATTTACGCATATACATTTATGCGTTTATGCAGTAATTATTGGATTATTACAGAAATCGCATTGGAGTCACCACGCCTGGCAGGGACTATTAGTTTATGAAGCAATATTGGACTACTACTGAAATTGCATTGAAGTCACCATGCCTGGCAGGGGTCTGTTTTCATGCAAATGGATGATAGAGGGTTTTCATTTTTATTTGCCCTATGATCAATAAACGATCCTTGAAGACAAAGCTTAAATTACATTCTCCAGAAAGGCGAAGAAATAGATGTATCATGATAGAGCTGCGAATGATTGGACATAATAAAGGGGGATATTAATAGGATATTCAAATTATCAACACTAGACAGAACATGAATTAATGGGCAAAAATTGCAGTGAGTTTTAGATTTAGGAAAAAGACCTGGGTAAATACTGGATTGGTAACAGGGGTGAACTCATTTCTTATGTTGATATGAAATTTTAGACAATGGGAAACAGTATGGCAATACCTTATTGAGAAAAAACGAGCATATAATGGTTGGCGCTATTGCACATTAGGCTGGACAGAAGACAGCATTTGAATCCCCCTTTGCTATAAATATTGAAAAAAATGGGAATAAATACACTATAACAGAAAACGGACTTAAGACAGGGAGATGGAGACGGGGTGACCATTAGCAATCGCTGAGGTAATGAAAAATGATGGGGCCAGGAGCCGGCCTTTTAATCCCAGGCAAGTTGATGCCGTCATTGACTATTAGCAATGCCCGTGCATGGGTCAGCGGGGTAACGAAAAAACATGAGGACTATGCGATGCAGTTGAATCTCACCGGGCTAATGAAAAAACACGGGGCCTATGAGCTGCAGTTGAATCTCACCGGGCTAACGAAAAAATATGGGGCCTATGCGCTGCAGTTGAATCTCACCGGGCTAACGAAAAAACATGGGGCCTACGCGCTGCAGTTGAATCTCACCGGGCTAACGAAAAAACATGGGGCCTACGCGCTGCAGTTGAATCTCACCGGGCTAACGAAAAAACATGGGGCCTACGCGCTGCAGTTGAATCTCACCGGGGTAACGAAAAAACACGGGGCCTACGCGCTGCAGTAAAATCTCACCGGGGTAACGAAAAAACACGGGGCCTACGCGCTGCAGTAAAATCTCACCGGGGTAACGAAAAAACACGGGGCCTATGCGCTGCAGTCGGAAAAAGCAAAATTGCAGCGCATAGGCCCGGTTTATACTACTAACGTCAGCCTCGTACTCTACTCAAGCAAAAGTCTGAACATCCTTCAGAAACTTGAACAAAGAGGCTCTTGGATAACTGCATACTGCCTATGTGAGGCCAGTCTTCAAGCACACATACAGCTCGAAAAGGTGCAGAAGTTTGCAACGAGAGACTTCCAAGAGCTGCGAGGGATGAGGTACGAAGAGACCAAAAGAACTAAACCTGACGACATTAGGAGGGGGGAGAGTGAGGAGACATGAATCATATAAAATGCTTAGAGTAATTGACAGTGTGTAAACAGAGGAAATGTTTACAATGAATATCAACAGGACAAGGGGCACAGATGGAAGCTTAACTCGGATGTCAGAGAAGTTAAAAAGTTTAACTTTAGTGTAAGGGTAGTGAGTAAATGGAATGACCTAAAGGAGCAGGTTGTAGAAGCAAACTCCATTTATAACTTATGATATACAACTTATGATAAGAGGCGGGTATGATTGGGAAATCGGTCAGGAATCATTGCATTAGACAACCAACGGCTAGAAAAGCAGGGTCCAAGAGCTAGAGCTCGATCCTGGAGGCACAAATAGGAAAGTACAAATAGGTGAAGCGAGTACTCTCTCTCTCTCTCTCTCTCTCTCTCTCTCTCTCTCTCTCTCAATAATGCTACTTTCATAGCATTGGAAGTGTAAAATTCATGAGAATATAATATTTAAATAAACTTGAAAATCCAACTGGAAAAGATCAGGGCAAATGGTGAGGGCGAGAGGGGAGGGAGGACTTTTGACAAGCCACCAGCTTCGTGTAATCAACGCAGCTAGTGTTAATGGCCCTCGGGTAAATATGGAAGAAATGGGCATAATTTGTTGCACTGGTTGGGCCGGTCGGCCGAGCGGACAGCACACTGGGCTTGTGATCCTGTGGTCCCAGGTACGATCCCAGGCTCCGGCGAGAAACAATGGCAGAGTTTCTTTCACCCCATGCCCCTGTTACCTAGCAGTAAATAGGTACCTGGGTGTTAGTCAGCTGTCACGGGCTGCTTCCTGGGGGTGGAGGCCTGGTCGAGGATCAGGCCGCGGGGACACTAAAGCCCCGAAATCATCTCAAGATAACCTGGTTAGTTCACGCTTCACTTCAAAAATTCAAACCCAGGCCATCATTATAGCGATATGATCGGGCACAGTTCCACCGCCTCATTTGGCACCATGCTCCCTAGCAGTAATCAGGGACTTGAAATATTATTTACTGGCAAGTCATGTTCTGGGGCAAGCCGACTAACTAGTTCTAGTTCTGGACCCAAAACAGAAATGCCAGTAATAACATCTGGCACATACTCAATTCAATATTGTAGGGCAAAATTCAGAGATAACCTGTAGAATGATGCTCCCCCCACAAACCCTCTCCATTACCACAAAACATGGCAGACATATCCCCAAAGACCCTATACATGCCTCAACATAACACATTGTGGACAAGACTTCAAAAACTTTCTTTGGTGTCTTTACTACAGATGTCTGGGGCACTGTACTTGGTCAGCAGACTTATCTCGAACCATCACCTCCTCCCCCTGAGTATTTAAGATCTAGTCCTGCACTGGTTGAAAGAGCCTGAAGATAACCTTTTTTATATGTTCCATAAGGAAACTTTGGATAAGCCACCTGTAATTTTCTACAGACCAAAAGAATATTGGTACATTAAAACTGAACTTTTAATTTAACTAGTGCATAAAATGTGTACACTGAACCATATTGAATAAACGTTTGTAATGGAATACCAATCAGAGATTTGTTGCCCATTAACTTTTTTCTGCCAAATAAAATAGTTTTGTCAAATATTTCCTTATTTACGGTAAATTTAACCAGTTTATATAAAATTAATAGCTGCTGTTTAAACTAAACTTGAACAAATATTTTCTAGGACGCTTGGACTGGTACACTAGCGTACTTCTCACTACCATGACACGAACTTACAATTTGTCAAACATGTATAGGTACCATCACAAATATTATAGAATCTTGTATAGAATGACTCGTATTACAAATGATTCATTTTAAAGTCAAAGTAGGTTTTTTTTCTGTGCACATCACCTCTGTTGATTATACAGGAATAATGGTGTGTACTGTACTTGCCTGTTGTACTGTACTTCTCTGTATTGGCAGAGGATAAGCTTTTCCTGAGCTTGCCATCACATTTATAGTTACTTGGAACTTTGTTCAGAGAGATAGGTCCTGTATTTACCTCATGCTGGCAAACGGGTGACAAAGCAATGAACTGCTTTGTCACCTGTAGGAAAGAGTGCAGTCCTATATGTGAAGTATACCCAATGGTATACTTAGGAGGCCTGGATGAGGATTGGACTGCGGGGATGTAAGCCCCGAAACCATCTCAAGGCAAGTGTCGTTTCTGGGCTACTACTACCAAACCCAGCCTAAGCCAGGCTCAACTTATAATAACGTGACCAAACAGGCTGTTGGCAGAGGTGGCCATTCAGTAACTCTTACTGTAATTCTAGTATAATTAAATCTTGATGCATTTTTTTTTAACAGTACCCAGTCTTGTTTGGTGGCGTAGAAAAGGTGGACCCAAGAGCTAGACCCCCTGCACGAGGCACTGGCATGGCTGAACGACTTCCTAGCCGGCCATGAGTGGGCCATCGGCAACAACATTACGGTCGCTGACAACGTCCTTGTGGCTACAGTCTCAACATTTGAAGCTTCAGAATAGACATTGCCAAACACTCGAATGTGGCTGCCTGCTGGAGAGTGCAAGTCTACTCTGCCAGGCTACAGCGAAGTGAATGAGCCTGGTGCTGTAGAGTTTGGCAAATTTGCCAAAGATAAGCTGAGCACAAACTAATTTGAAAGTATAAAAATCCCTTATAACATTTTGGCACTGTGACAATTCAAAAAATAAAAATGGTTAAAACTTTCTATAAATATGTAACCTAAAATCTAGATACTGTACTAGTGCTTTGTTTTAGTATGTTTTGAAGTCTTGCACCAATTTTCAGTATGGCATGTGTTTCCTAATGTCCCTAAGGCAATTGGTCCCTTGATGAATCCTTGGTGAATCCAATACCTTCATCACTTGCCTTTTGTCTTTTTGTTCTTGCCTTGACATCTTGAATGCTATTTAGTGCTTCAGATTATCCTGTGACTGGTGGGTTACAGTCTTCCCAGTTTGGTGCCTTTTGATATTATTTTGTTTTCACAGGGTAAAGGGCTATATTGTGAAATTATTAATGATCAATAACCGATAAGCTACTATGAATATCTAAATAAAGATCTTCTGTATTTGTTATTCAGCATAAAGCATATGTCTTATAAAAGTATTTAAAATGTAAAAATACCTATAAAGTGTAAAAAAATTCTCTGGATAAGCCTACATAAATATGCAATGAAAACATCCTAAATTAACCAATTTCACTTTTTTTTATATACACTAAGTACTGAAAGTTTGTCATAAACACTAACATCTCCACCCAATATCTGAACCTACCCTCTACTTGGATTATTTTTCACACCATCTAAATTAATACACGAGGCTTACTAATGAAAAGCATTGTCACGGCAACACTGTACAATTTAACAACGCATACAATTTAACATGAAGGCATGGTGATGAGGATAGAGGCATATTCATCAGTTCTATCACAAAACTACGGATGAGTTGGGCAAAACTTTTGAGTTGCATAGTGTAAACAGTGCAGATGACGAAATTAAAGATGGCTGCCGGGTGGGGAAGCTAAATTTTGGATTCGATAAAAAAATCCATAAACTTAGGTATACCAGCAAGTGCTGCTATCCTATTCTATATGACATAGCTACTTTTTATCTACACTGTGTAATCTAAGTTCATCTATTCCCATCTCGCATGATGGTTAGTCATACCTGGAATCGGGAGAGAAAATACCAGCTTCAATTCAAAAACAAATCAACTCTTGACTAAAACTGAGGCGAGAATATAAAATGTACGGCTGATCTATTAACCCCCACTAGCAAAATCTGGGTACAGCATAAGAATGAGGAAAGCATTAATATAAGCAGTCTACACAAAAGTTGTCAAAATGGACACTGTGAACAAACATGAAAAAATAATCAGTAAATTGAAAGTAATGACCATTTGAGTAGCAAAGTATCATCAGATATCTTCAAGAGATAGTGAAAAACTTGTGCAAGGACACCCCCTCCCCGTTCAGCTCGTTGATGCCGTGAGGTGGGCTTAGTGGACGGCTGCCGGAGGGTGATGCTCCTTGGGACAGTCCTCTGTCCTTTTTGTAGCCTTGTGCTCCTGCTGCTGTCCTCTCAAATTTTGCTGAACAACTTTTCCTTTTCCTTCTGTTTCGTTTTTCTCCCCCTCTTCTATCTGCTTGTCGTTTCCTGCTGACCTTTTGCGTGTTTTGTTATTCCTTTGGACTACTACTATTTTGACGCCCGGGTGCTTGAGGAGGCATACTCTTGCACCCGTTGAACTGTAGTACCCAACGTCAAGAGCGAGGGGAACCTTTTATTGTCTTTCGTCACTGAACCCGATCTCGACGGACTCACGGTTCTTAAGGTGGCGTTCGTGAGGTGTATACTCACGACGCACCCCTAGGAGGCCCCGGCATGATCGGTGATAGCTTCTTATTGGGTGTTCTGCCTCCAATTGTGGCTCCATGGTGGGTGTGGGGGCACATTCGTGGATGAATGTTTATGGTTCGTACCTATGTTGTGTTGTTCCTCCTTTACCTTCTCAGGCTCGTGGGGTGGGCGACCAAGCCCCGGAGTCAGTCCGTGTTGGAAGACCGGGCTCTGTAGCCTCCGCTACATTGGGCCCCGACCTTGCTCCTCCTTTGGCCTCTCTGACTACTCCCCTCGGCTCCCCTCCCTCCTCTGTGGTTGGGTGGAGCCCCAAGCCCCCAGTGGTGACTACCTCGTCCCCTGGCACGGCTCCATCTTTAGTTGTAACTACTGCGCCTTTTAACCCCTCTATCTCTGGGGGTTCTCGACGCCGTCCTCGACACGGCCGCACTCCCTCGATTCCTTCCCGTTCTGGTGCCTATCAAGCCTTGTTTGGTCCCGCTTCGTAGGCCAAATACTTTGATCTCCTCCCTCTTGATTCTGCGCCGCCTCGGCAATTTCTCCCTCCATCGACATCTTGTTGATTCCGTGGATGCCTCTATTACCTTCAATCCTACTCGTCTCGGTACACATGTTGTTGCTGCTCCTTCTCAGGATGCAGCTTCCCGCTTGGCTGCCCTATCCTGCCTTGGCAAGACCCCTGTTCGGGTCTCAAAGAACGCTGTTGAATGCCAGTGTTGGCACTATTCTCCTCCTGCCCCATTTTGCGACCGGTGTTCGGAATCTGCAGGACTGCCATGATGATACTCGGCATATCCTCGATGCCCAGGGCCATTCTGTCCTCTGGGTAGACACGTTTACTCGTCTCCCTCGTGGTCGTCGCCGTCAACCCCTTTGGGTTGTGAAGATTACCTTTGATGGTAGGACCCTTCCACCCTCTATCATTTTTGCTGGTGTCAGGTGCTCTGTTCAGGAGTACATTCCTTCTCCTAGGCTCTGTAACAAGTGCTGGAGGTTTGGGCATGGTGCCCTCTGCTGCTCTGGGTCTCTCTCTCTCTGTCCTTTGTGTGGGGGCGAAGGTCACTCTAAGTCGGAGTGCACTTCTCCCCAGGTTCGCTGCCTCAACTGCGGTGAGGCCTATCCTACCTTCTCCCGTGCTTGTATCCATTACAAGCTTGAGGCAGCCGTCCTCACCTTGAAGCACCGGGAGCGTTTATCTGTTCCTGAGGTGAGGCACCATGTTCGCCGGCTCCCGCCTTATGCTAACGTCTCTTATGCTCGCGTGTTGCGCTCTTCCTCTCCTCGTCCTTCCCACCTTCCTCAGACTCTCAACCGTTTCCGGGCCTTGGACCCCGATATGCCCACTACCCCCTCCTCTGTTCCTTTGAGTTCTGTCCCGATGGGTCCCCCTCCTGGTCGTCTGTCTGGGGTTCCCCTTCTTTCTACCCGGTCTGTCATGTCTCCTGTGTCTTCTTCCTCGTCTCCCTCCGATCCTCCTTCCCATTCTTCTCCATCTATTGGCTCTCCCTGTCGGTGCAGGCTGATGTCCATCGCTCTCCTAACGGCCGTTGTGTGTGCTCTCGTTCAGCTTGTCCTGTTGAGACGCTGGAATCCGTTGCCCGGTACGTAGTTGCTGGGACACCGGTCTCTTTAAGTCAGAAGCGTAAACCTGGCTCCTCTCCTTCCTCCTCCCTGGTGGGTAAGAAGGCTTCGCTCTCTTCCTTGGTCCCTACTACTGACTCTATTGCTCCTTCCCCTCCCGTTTCAGTGTTTGTGCAACCAGTTCCTGCTATGGAGGTCTCTTTGGCCCCCGCTTCCCTCTAGGTTGCTGCCCTTGCTGTGGTGCACTTCCCTCTTTCTACTCTCCCTCTTCCTGCTGCTGTCCTTGACTGCTCCTCTCCGTTGTCTCCTCCTCTTCCTCCTCTGGACCCCGCCTGCCCACCTCTGGTCTGTTCTTCCGCTTCCTTCCCTCTGTCTTTGCTCAGTTTACCCATGCCCCCTTACCCTGACTTCCTGACCCTGATCCCGACCCTGATCATCTTTAATGTGCTGAGTTGCTCTTTCGCCTTTTTCTTCCTAGTTCTATGTTGTTGTCCTTTCTCTTCTCGTCGATGTCTATTCTTCAATGGAACGTTTGAGGTTATTACACCAATTTCCTCGAACTCCAACTTCTGATTTCGTGGTTTTCGCCTCTTTGTGTCTGTCTCTAGGAGCCGATGCTTGGTGTTCGTCCTGGTCGCTTTCGTGGCTATTCCTTTCTCTTCCCCCCCCCCTCCCTAGCTCTTGCTGGGGCTCCTAACACTTCTGCTCTCTTGATTTGCTCTGATGTTCCCTTTGTCCCCTTACTTTTTCCTTTGCCTCTCCATTGTTCTGCTGCTCGTATCTTTGTGGGGAAATGGTACACTGTTTGTTCCATTTATCTCCCCCCCCCCTGAGTGTCCCACTTTCTCTTCCTGATCTGAAACACTTACTGGACTCCTTGCCGGAGCCTGTGCTCCTGCTGGGAGATTTCAACTGTCGTCATTCACTTTGGGGTGATGTTCTGACGAACACCCGGGGTCGCCTTCTTGAGCCGTTTATCCTCTCTTCTTCCCTGTCTCTTCTGAATTCTGGTGAGCCCACGCATTTGGAGTCTTGGACTCGCACCCTTTCCTGTCTTGATTTTTCTCTTTGCTCTTCTTCTCTTTACTTAGATTTCACGTGGCAGGTTCTTGATAACCTCCATGGCAGTGACCATTTCCCCAGCCTTGTTTCCTTTCTCTTTTCGCCCTTCCCTCTCCTTCCCTAGGTGGCAGTTTGCTAAAGCAGACTGGAACCTTTTTACCCTCAGTGCTGCTCTCTCTGACCTCTCCCTTCTGCCTCTCCCTTGCGCTCTCCTTCTTTTTCATGACACTGTCTTAGACGCTGCCCTCCGCTCTATTCCTCGCTCTTCCTCTCGGAGTCCACAGACGTGTGTTCCCTGGTAGAATGCAGACTGTGCTCGGGCTGTCCGCTGTAAGCGTGCAGCCTGGAAGAGGCACCACCATCGGCAAACGGCCAATTCTTTTCTTCTCTTTCGGAAAGCGAGTGCGGTGGCCCGTAGGGCCATCCGTATGGCTAAACGTGAATCTTGGGCATCTTATGTCGCCACCATCACGTCCGAAACTCCTCTGCCGCAGATCTGGAAGCATATCCGCAAGATAGCGGGTAAGTTCGTTCCCGATGTTTCCCCGGTCCTTCACCTCCATGGTACTCTGGTGGCGGACCCGTTGCAGGTCGCTACCGAACTGGGTTCCCACTTTTCTTCTGTTAGCTCTGGTCTTCATCTTTCCCAATCTTTCCTCCTTCGTAAACCTGTCCTTGAGTCTCGTCCTTTAGATTTCTGCACTCGTCTTCGACTCCCCTATAACGATCCCTTCTCTCTTTCTGAACTTCGTTCTGCCCTGGCCCTCTGCAGTTCTACGGCGGCGGGCTCCGATGGTATTCATTATGAGATGCTTCGCCATCTCCCTCCGTGCACGTCTCAGTATTTACTGAGTCTGTATAGTCTGATCTGGGAGTCGTCGTCAGTCCCTGAGGACTGGCTCGATGCCACTGTCCTCCCTGTTCGCAAACCAGGGTCTCTGGGAACATCCCCTAAGGACTTTTGCCCTATTGCCCTCACAAGTTGTGTCTGCAAACTCTTTGAACATATGGTTAACGTTCGTCTGATGTGATTCCTGGAACACCATCACCACCTCTTCCCTTCTCAATTTGGTTTCCGCAAGTGCTGCCGCACGACAGATGTCCTGGTGAACTTAGAGGTCTATATTCGTACTGCTTTTGCTGCGAAGACCTCCATTGTTGCCGTCCTTTTTGATCTGGAAAAGGCTTACGACACCACTTGGCGATATCATATTCTATCCCAGCTTCACACTTTTGGCCTTCGTGGTCATCTCCCTCTCTTTCTTCGCAGCTTCCTCTCTCGTCGTTCCTTTCGGGTGCGGCTTGGTACCGTGCTCTCTGCCTCTTTTCAGCAATACGAAGGTGTGCCCCAGGGTAGTGTTCTGAGCACTACTCTTTTTTCTGGTTGACCTCAATGGTCTTCTTTCCTCTCTTCCTTCAGGCATCTTCTCCGCTCTTTATGTCGATGATCTTACCCTTTGCTGTCATGGTGATGATTCGCCTCTCCTTCAACGCCGGCTTCAACTTGCGACCCCCCTCCCCACTCAGCTCGTTGCTGCCGTGAGGGGGGCTTAGTGGGCGGCTGCCGGAGTGTGATGCTCCTTGGGACAGTCCTCTGTCCTTTTGTAGCCTTGTGCTCCTGCTGCTGTCCTCTCCAATTTTGCTGAGCACCTTTTCCTTTTCCTTCTGTTTCGTTTTTCTCCCCCTCTTCTCCTATCTGCTTGCCGTTTCCTGCCGACCTTTTGCTTGTTTTGGTTATTCCTTTGGACTTCTTCTATTTTGACGCCCGGGTGCTTGGGGAGGCATACTCTTGCACCCGTAGAACTGTAGTACCCAACGTCGAGAGCGAGGGGAACCTTTTATTGTCAATCCCCCTTTCGTCACTGAACCCGATCTCGACGGACTGTCGGTTCTTAAGGTGGCGTTTGTGGGGCGTATACTCACGACGCACCCCTGGGAGGCCCCGGCATGATCGGCGATAGCTTCTTGTTGGGTGTCCTGCCTCTAATTGTGGCTCCATGGTGGGTGTGGGGGCACATCCGTGAATGAATATTCCTTTTCGTAGCGATGATAAATACTGTTTCCCCTGTTTCTGCTTTACCTTCTCAGGCTCGTGGGGTGGGCGACCAAGCCCCCGAGTCGGTCCGTGTTGGAAGACCGGGCTCTGTAGCCTCCGCTACATTGGGCCCCGACCTTGCTCCTCCTTTGGCTTCTCTGACTCCTCCCCTCGGCTCCCCTCCCTCTGTGGTTGGGTCGAGCCCCAGGCCCCCAGTGGTGACTACCTCGTCCCCTGGCGCGGCTTCGTCTCTCATTGTGACTACTGCACCTTTTACCCCCGTGACCTCCGGGGGTTCTCATCGCCGTTCCCACCACGGCCGCACTCGCACAATCCCTTCCCATAATAGTACTTACAACGCCTTGTTTGGTCCCGCTACGTGGGCTAAATACTTTGATCTCCACCATCTGGATTCTACTCCTCCTGACGATTTCTCCCTCCATAAACACCTTGTTGATTCAGTAGATGCCTCTGTTACTTTTAACTCCACCAGTTACGGTACGCGTGTCGTCGCTGCTCCTTCTCAGGATGCAGCTACTCGCTTAGCCGCTTTGTCCTGCATTGGCGAGACCCCTGTCCGGGTCTCCAAGAACGTTCGGTTAAATGCCAGTGTTGGCACTGTTCTCCTCCCACACCATGTTGCAACTGGTGTTCGGGACCTCAAAGATTGCCAGGAGGATATTAAACATATCCTCGAAGCCCAAGGCCATTCTGTCCTCCAGGTGGACACGTTTACTCGACCCCCTCGTGGTCATCGCCGTCAGCCCCTTCGAGTTGTAAAAATCACCTTTGATAGTAGGGCCCTTCCGCCCTCTGTTATTCTTGCTGGTGCCAGATGCTCCGTTCAGGAGTACATTCCCTCTCCTAGACTATGCAATAAGTGTTGGAAGTTTGGGCACGGTGTCCTCAAATGCACCAGTACTGTGTACCTGTGCCCCTTGTGTGGGGACGATAGTCATTCTAAGTCCGAGTGCACTTCTCCCCAAGCTCGCTGCCTCAATTGCGGTGAAGCCCACCCTACCTTCTCCCGCTCGTGTATGCACTACAAACTCGAGGAAGCCGTCCTCAACTTGAAGCACCGTGATCGTCTGTCTTTTCCTGAAGCGAGACGCCAAGTTCGTCGTCTCACCCCTTTCGCGGGCGTCTCCTACGCTCGCGTGTTGCGTTCTACCTCTCCTCGTCCTTCCCGTCTTCCTCAGTCTCACAACCGTTTCCAGGCCTTAAACCCGACCACACCCACCACCACCTCCCCTATTCCTTTGCCTCCTGTCCCAGATGGTCTCCCTCCCGGTTCTCCATCTGGGATTTCCCCCCTTCCTACCCAGTCCGCCATATCTCCTTTGTCTTCTTCCCCATCTCCCCCCACTCTTTCTTCCCGACCCTCCCCCAGTCTCTTGACCCGCCACGCCACCTTTCAGTCCAGGCTGATATCCATCATCCTCCCAGCAACCTTCGTGTTGTTCGCTCTCGTTCCTCTTCTCCTGCTGAGACCATTGAGTCTGTCGCCCGGTACGTTGTTACTGGAACGCCTGTCTCTTCGAGTCAGAAACGTAAGCCTGGCTCCTCTCCTTCTTCCTCTCCGGCGGGTAAGAAGGTTTCACTTTCTTCCTCACCCCCTCCCTCTGACTCTGTCGCTACATCCCCTCCTGTTTCAGTAGTCGAACCCCCTGTCTCTGATATGGAGGTTTCTTCCGCCCCCGATTCCCTCTCTGTTGCTGCCCTTCCTGAGGTGCACTCCCTGCTTTCTGCCCCCCCTCCTCCGACTGTCCTTGCCTGCCCCTCTCAGTTGTCTCCTCTTCCTCCGGACCCCGTCAGTCCGCCTCTGGTCTGTTCTCTCGCTCCCTTCCCTCTCTCCTTACTAAGTTTACCCATGCCCCCTAACCCTGATTTTGCCGACCCTGCTCCTGATCCAGACCCTGATCCTGACCCTGCTCCTGACCCTGATCCTGAGATTCTTTAATACACTGTGTTCCTCTTTACCTTTATTTCTTTCTTGTTCTCTGTTACTGTCCCTTCTCTTTGATAATGTCTATTCTTCAGTGGAATATTCGTGGATTTTATGCCAACTTCCATGAACTCCAACTTCTCATTACACAGTTTACGCCACTTTGTGTTTGTCTCCAGGAACCCATGCTTGGTGCTCGTCCTGGTCACTTTCGTGGTTATTCCTTTCTTTCCCCCCCCCCCCCGCTCTTGCTGGGGCCCATAACTCTACTGCTCTCTTAATTCGTTCTGATATTCCCTTCGTCCCCCTACTTCTTCCGTCCCCTCTCCATTGTTCTGCTGCCCGTGTTTTTGTGGGTAAATGGTATACAGTCTGTTCCATTTATCTCCCTCCAAATGTCCCTCTTTCCCTTCCTGATCTTAAGCACCTCCTGGACTCCTTGCCAGAGCCGGTGCTCCTTTTGGGTGATTTCAACTGTCGACATTCCCTCTGGGGTGATGTTCTGACAAACACCCGAGGCCGTCTTCTCGAACCGTTCGTCCTTGCTTCATCTCCATCTCTTCTGAATTCTGGTGAGCCCACTCATGTGGACTCTCGAACTCGCACCCTTTCCTCTCTTGATCTTTCTCTTTGCTCGTCGTCTCTCTACTTAGATTTCGCGTGGCAGGTTCTTGATGACCTCCACAACAGTGATCATTTCCCCATCCTCGTTTCCTTTTTCTCTTTCCACTCTCCCCTTTCCTTCCCTCGGTGGCAGTTTGCCAAGGCTGACTGGTGCCTATTCACCCTCCGTGCTACTCTCTGTGACCTCTCCTCTCTGCCTCTTCCTCGCGCCCTCCTCCTTTTCTATGACACTGTCTTCAATGCTGCCCTCGGCTCTATCCTTCGCTCTTCCTCCCGGGGCACATGGAAGTGTGTTCCCTGGTGGAATGCGGACTGTGCTCGGGCTGTCCGCTGTAAGCGTGCAGCCTGGAAAAAACACCGCCACCGGCAGACGGCTGATTCTTTTATTCTGTTTCGGAAGGCTAGTGCGGTGGCCCGTAGGATGATCCGTACTGCTAACGTGAGAGTTGGAAATCTTATGTTTCCACCATTAAGTCTGATACTCCTCTACCGCAGATCTGGAAGAAGATCCGCAAGATTGCGGGCAAGTTCATTCCAGATGTCTCGCCGGTTCTCCACCTCTGTGGGACTCTTGTGGCGGATCCAGTGAAGGTTGCAGCTGAACTGGGTTCCCACTTTTCTTCTATTAGCTCTGGTTCTCATCTTCCTCAATCCTTCCTTCTCCGTAAGCCTGTTCTTGAATCTTCTCCTTTGGATTTCCACACTCATCTCCGCCTTCCCTATAACGATCCTTTCTCTCTTTCTGAACTTCAGTCTGCCCTGGCCCTCTGCGGTACTGAGGAACCTGTGGGAAGGCGATGACTGTACCAATGAAACCAAGACGACGTAAAAGTACGTCATCGATCTACGGGAACGGCTGGAGAACACCTGTCAGCTGGCCCGAGAATAGCTAGCAAAAGCAAAGGAATACCAGAAGCAAACATACGACAAAAAAGCAAAAGAACTCAAGTCCGGTGTAGGTACTTTTGTTACTTCTCACCAGCAGGAACAAGCTCTTGCTGCAGTGGAAGGGCCCATTCACGGTAGTGGAATGCTCGCACTCGTAAACTACGTGCTCGACGTCGATGGTGCCAGGAAGAAGTACCATGTCAACATGCTCAAACGCTACAAGGACCCACCTGTAGATGGATCCACAAAGCCAAAGAAGCATGTAAGACAAAGGAACAGGAGAGGACCACGGGGCTCGACATCAACAGGGCCGATCGACCACCCACTGTGCTCTGCAACGATCGCCGGTGTCTCAGTAACCGCCGACGAGGAGGTAGGTCAGCCAGGTCTCTTCAGTCAACAGCAGCAGGAGACATCGAGATGTTAAGGTTGATGATCAGCTGTCTGAAGATCAAGTCGACCAGGTTACTCGACTGGTAGCAGAGTACAAGGAGGTACTCTTTGACGTCACCAAAGTGGCAAAGGTGAAGCGCTTCATGTTTCAAGTAGATCACCAACCCCTCAGCTACATCGGCATGCTTAAAAACGCAAACCCTAGAATAATGCACTAGGTGTTGTTCCTTCAATAGTTCACATTCAGCGTGGTTTACATAAAGGGAGCCGACAACGTAGATGCTGACTGGTTGAGTAGGTCAGGGGTGATTAACGAGACGTCAAACGAGGGAGACATGAGCGAGGTAATGCAACGTGAATCACCAGACACTAGTTCCTAGTGTGCCTCTGATGTTTCAGGCACGACACAGGTGGAGAGAGGCAGTGGACAGACTAGCACCACTCAAGGTTTCGAGGCGTTGAGCCAACCTAGAGCTGGAGCTCCGTCCAACCACAGTGCCTGCTCAAGACCTGAACAGATAGCCACATGTGACCCAGTGACTGAAGAAATTCCTCACTTAACAGAAGGAAATAGTCTAGACGAGGACCCGCCTCGCCTAGCAGTATAGAAAACGGGGTCCGCTCGACCCAACCGTACCACGTGCACTCAGAATACGTACACATGCGTCAGTGGTGTGAGGTAGAACGAGTCACCACTCTGTGGAGCTTGGTCTTTCATTGGGGGGTGATGTGAGAGAATGGTCTCTCAAGATTCTCCCACAGCTGACTTGAATGGCTCATTGCCGTGCACAGTGCACCGATCTCGTGCACAAGCCCTATCTCTGTTAACCCTGGATAGTAAACTGTCATGTTGGGTATCTCCAGGATGCCCACTTAATCAGGAATACGTTTATAATATGGAGGCCACCGTATGTCCAGGCAGGAAGTAGATACAAGGAAGTTAAGCATACTTGCCACAGGGTCAGTGAGTACATAGGCGGTGCCAGGCGTGAGAGAGAGAGAGGAGACCCCAGCGAGGCGACAGATCTGACCCTGAGGTCAGCCTCAACCGGTGCGATGGAGAATAACAACTGTGACGTGGTCGTGATGTGTTCATGACGTCACCTCTGCTACTAATCATGGAACAATCAATATGATTGATTCCCGCTCTTTTGCTGAAACGCCATTGGTCAATTGTAACCCCTTGTGTTTGTGCCCCACGAAGAGCCCTGCAGTTCTCTTGCAAGGGTATTCACGTGAGGAAGTTCGTAGCTAGTGGGCGTGTCTTGTTCTGTCTATCGGCCAATAGACTGAACACCGTCCATTCCTCACTGTCAAGTTAAATTCAGCGTCTTTTCGATATACCAACGATCGCCCGGAATCGCAATCGTGACTATACTGTTTAGAAGCTTAGTGACAAATCACCAGAGTGAAACAGGCTGGTATCAGGTAACCCCTGGTGACAAATTGAGATCATTGTGAGTGACCTCGAGTGAACTAAGGAGTGCTGCTGCCTAAGTAACCTGTGTGTGACTTTACCACTGTGTACCGCATGGTACCATATAACCTGCAGCCACCAGCCGCCACTGTCCAGAGCGTGTAGCTAGCCTAGAGCCGCCAGACGCTCTGTCTCACTGTACTACATGACAAAATGGGGCAGGAGGAGAATAGTGCCAACACTGGCATTCAACAGCGTTCTTTGAGACCCGAACAGGGGTCTTGCCAAGGCAGGATAGGGCAGCCAAGCGGGAAGCTGCATCCTGAGAAGGAGCAGCAACAACATGTGTACCGAGACAAGTAGGATTGAAGGTAATAGAGGCATCCACGGAATCAATAAGATGTCGATGGAGGGAGAAATTGCCGAGGCGGCGCAGAATCAAGAGAGAGGAGATCAAAGTATTTGGCCTACGAAGCGGGACCAAACAAGGCTTGATAGGCACCAGAACGGGAAGGAATCGAGGGAGTGCGGCCGTGTCGAGGACGGCGTCGAGAACCCCCAGAGATAGAGGGGTTAAAAGGCGCAGTAGTTACAACTAAAGATGGAGCCGTGCCAGGGGACGAGGTAGTCACCACTGGGGGCTTGGGGCTCCACCCAACCACAGAGGAGGGAGGGGAGCCGAGGGGAGTAGTCAGAGGCCAAAGGAGGAGCAAGGTCGGGGCCCAATGTAGCGGAGGCTACAGAGCCCGGTCTTCAACACGGACTGACTCCGGGGCTTGGTCGCCCACCCCACGAGCCTGAGAAGGTAAAGGAGGAACAACACAACATAGATACGAACCATAAACATTCATCCACGAATGTGCCCCCCCACCCACCATGGAGCCACAATTGGAGGCAGAACACCCAATAAGAAGCTATCACCGATCATGCCGGGGCCTCCTAGGGGTGCGTCGTGAGTATACACCTCACGAACGCCACCTTAAGAACCGTGAGTCCGTCGAGATCGGGTTCAGTGACGAAAGACAATAAAAAGTTCCCCTCGCTCTTGACGTTGGGTACTACAGTTCAACGGGTGCAAGAGTATGCCTCCTCAAGCACCCGGGCGTCAAATAGTAGTAGTCCAAAGGAATAATCAAAACACGCAAAAGGTCAGCAGGAAACGACAAGCAGATAGAAGAGGGGGAGAAAAACGAAACAGAAGGAAAAGGAAAAGTTGTTCAGCAAAATTTGAGAGGACAGCAGCAGGAGCACAAGGCTACAAAAAGGACAGAGGACTGTCCCAAGGAGCATCACCCTCCGGCAGCCGTCCACTAAGCCCACCTCACGGCATCAACGAGCTGAACGGGGAGGGGGTGTCCTTGCACAAGTTTTTCACTATCTCTTGAAGATCTGATATCTGATGATACTTTGCTACTCAAATGGTCATTACTTTCAATTTACTGATTATTTTTTCATGTTTGTTCACAGTGTCCAATTTTGACAACTTTTTGTGTAGACTGCTTATATTAATGCTTTCCTCATTCTTATGCTGTACCCAGATTTTGCTAGTGGGGGTTAATAGATCAGCCGTACATTTTATATTCTCGCCTCAGTTTTAGTCAAGAGTTGATTTGTTTTTGAATTGAAGCTGGTATTTTCTCTCCCGATTCCAGGTATGACTAACCATCATGCGAGATGGGAATAGATGAACTTAGATTACACAGTGTAGATAAAAAAGTAGCTATGTCATATAGAATAGGATAGCAGCACATTGCTGGTATACCTAAGTTTATGGATTTTTTTATCGAATCCAAAATTTAGCTTCCCCACCCGGCAGCCATCTTTAATTTCGTCATCTGCACTGTTTACACTATGCAACTCAAAAGTTTTGCCCAACTCATCCGTAGTTTTGTGATAGAACTGATGAATATGCCTATTCCTCATCACCATGCCTTCATGTTAAATTGTATGCGTTGTTAAATTGTACAGTGTTGCCGTGACAATGCTTTTCATTAGTAAGCCTCGTGTATTAATTTAGATGGTGTGAAAAAATAATCCAATGTAGAGGGTAGGTTCAGATATTTGGGTGGAGATGTTAGTGTTTTATGACAAACTTTCAGTACTTAGTGTATATAAAAAAAAGTGAAAATTGGTTAATTTAGGATGTTTTCATTGCATATTTTATGTAGGCTTATCCAGAGAATTTTTTTACACTTTATAGGTATGTTTTACATTTTAAATACTTTATAAGACATATGCTTTATGCTGAATAACAAATACAGAAGATCTTTATTTAGATATTCATAGGTAGCTTATCGGTTATTGATCATTAATAATTTCACAATATAGCCCTTTACCCTGTGAAAAACAAAAATAATTATCAAAAGGCACCAAACTGGGAAGACTGTAACACCACCAGTCACAGGATAATCTGAAGGCACTAAATAGCATTCAAGATGTCAAGGCAAGAACAAAAAGACAAAAGGCAAGTGATGAAGGTATTGGATTCACCAAGGATTCATCAAGGGACCAATTGCCCTTAGGGACATTAGGAAACACATGGCCATACTGAAAATTGGTGCAAGACTTTCAAAACATACTAAAACAAAGCACTAGTACAGTATCTAGATTTTAGGTTACATATTTATATAAGTTTTAACCATTTTTATTTTTTGAATTGTCACAGTGCCAAAATGTTATAAGGGATTTTTATACTTTCAAATTAGTTTGTGCTCAGCTTATCTTTGGCAAATTTGCCAAACTCTACAGCACCAGGCTCATTCACTTCGCTGTAGCCTGGCAGAGTAGACTTACACTTCTCCAGCCAGGCAGCCACATTCGAGTGTTTGGCAATGTCTATTCCTGAAGCTTCAAATGTTGAGACTGTAGCCACAAGGACGTTGTCAGCGACCGTAATGTTGTTGCCGATGGCCCACTCATGGCCGGCTAGGAAGTCGTTCAGCCATGCCAGTGCCTCGTGCAGGGGGTCTAGCTTCTTTGGGTCCACCTTTTCTACGCCACCAAACAAGACTGGGTACTGTTAAAAAAAAATGCATCAAGATTTAATTATACTAGAATTACAGTAATGAGTTACTGAATGGCCACCTCTGCCAACAGCCTGTTTGGTCACGTTATTATAAGTTGAGCCTGGCCTTAGGCTGGGTTTGGTAGTAGTAGTCCCAGAAACGACACTTGCCTTGAGATGGTTTCGGGGCTTAACATCCCCGCAGTCCAATCCTCATCCAGGCCTCCTAAGTATACCACTTGGGTATACTTCACATATAGGACTGCACTCTTTCCTACAGGTGACAAAGCAGTTCATTGCTTTGTCACCCGTTTGCCAGCATGAGGTAAATACAGGACCTATCTCTCTGAACAAAGTTCCAAGTAACTATAAATGTGATGGCAAGCTCAGGAAAAGCTTATCCTCTGCCAATACAGAGAAGTACAGTACAACAGGCAAGTACAGTACACACCATTATTCCTGTATAATCAACAGAGGTGATGTGCACAGAAAAAAACCTATTTGACTTTAAAATGAATCATTTGTAATACGAGTCATTCTATACAAGATTCTATAATATTGTGATGGGTACCTATACATGTTTGACAAATTGTAAGTTCGTGTCATGGTAGTGAGAAGTGCGCTAGTGTACCAGTCCAAGCGTCCTAGAAAATATTTGTTCAAGTTTAGTTTAAACAGCAGCTATTAATTTTATATAAAGACTGGTTAAATTTACCGTAAATAAGGAAATATTTGACAAAACTATTTTATTTGGCAGAAAAAGTTAATGGGCAACAAATTATCTCTGATTGGTATTCCATTACAAACGTTTATTCAATATGGTTCAGTGTACACATTTTATGCACTAGTTAAATTAAAAGTTCAGTTTTAATGTACCAATATTCTTTTGGTCTGTAGGAAAATTACAGGTGGCTTATCCAAAGTTTCCTTATGGAACATATAAAAAGGTTATCTTCAGGCTCTTTCAACCAGTGCAGGACTAGATCTTAAATACTCAGGGGGAGGAGGTGATGGTTCGAGTCTGCTGACCAAGTACAGTGCCCCAGACATCTGTAGTAAAGACACCAAAGAAAGTTTTTGAAGTCTTGTCCACAATGTGTTATGTTGAGGCATGTATAGGGTCTTTGGGGATATGTCTGCCATGTTTTGTGGTAATGGAGAGGGTTTGTGGGGGGAGCATCATTCTACAGGTTATCTCTGAATTTTTGCCCTACAATATTGAATTGAGTATGTGACCAGATGTTATTACTGGCATTTCTGTTTTGGGTCCAGAACTAGAACTAGTTAGTCTGGCTTGCCCCCAGAACATGACTTGCCAGTAAATAATATTTCCAAGTCCCTGATTACTGCTAGGGAGCATGGTGCCAAATGAGGCGGTGGAACTGTGCCCGATCATATCGCTATAATGATGGCCTGGGTTTGAATTTTTGAAGTGAAGCGTGAACTAACCAGGTTATCTTGAGATGATTTCGGGGCTTTAGTGTCCCCGCGGCCTGATCCTCGACCAGGCCTCCACCCCCAGGAAGCAGCCCGTGACAGCTGACTAACACCCAGGTACCTATTTTACTGCTAGGTAACAGGGGCATAGGGTGAAAGAAACTCTGCCATTGTTTCTCGCCGGAGCCTGGGATCGTACCTGGGACCACAGGATCACAAGTCCAGTGTGCTGTCCGCTCGGCCGACCGGCCCAACCAGTGCAACAAATTATGCCCATTTCTTCCATATTTACCCGAGGGCCATTAACACTAGCTGCGTTGATTACACGAAGCTGGTGGCTTGTCAAAAGTCCTCCCTCCCCTCTCGCCCTCACCATTTGCCCTGATCTTTTCCAGTTGGATTTTCAAGTTTATTTTCATTGGAAGTGTAAAATTTCTCATGAAATTTTACACTTCCAATGCTATGAAAGTAGCATTAGGTTGAGAGAGAGAGAGTACTCGCTTCACCTATTTGTACTTTCCTATTTGTGCCTCCAGGATCGAGCTCTAGCTCTTGGACCCTGCTTTTCTAGCCGTTGGTTGTCTAATGCAATGATTCCTGACCGATTTCCCAATCATACCCGCCTCTTATCATAAGTTGTATATCATAAGTTATAAATGGAGTTTGCTTCTACAACCTGCTCCTTTAGGTCATTCCATTTACTCACTACCCTTACACTAAAGTTAAACTTTTTAACTTCTCTGACATCCGAGTTAAGCTTCCATCTGTGCCCCTTGTCCTGTTGATATTCATTGTAAACATTTCCTCTGTTTACACACTGTCAATTACTCTAAGCATTTTATATGATTCATGTCTCCTCACTCTCCCCCCCTCCTAATGTCGTCAGGTTTAGTTCTTTTGGTCTCTTCGTACCTCATCCCTCGCAGCTCTTGGAAGTCTCTCATTGCAAACTTCTGCACCTTTTCGAGCTGTATGTGTGCTTGAAGACTGGCCTCACATAGGCAGTATGCAGTTATCCAAGAGCCTCTTTGTTCAAGTTTCTGAAGGATGTTCAGACTTTTGCTTGAGTAGAGTACGAGGCTGACGTTATTCTATTTCTATGAGCCTCTGGAGTTAGGTTCGGTGTCATGTCACTCCCAGGTCTTTTTTTTTATATTTTTTTTAATTATTATTTTTTTTAGTCATTATAGGGAGGTAGTTTCCCTTCACGTGTTGGCCTTTTGGTCTCCTGGCTCCTGTCCTGCTCCAGGCAGAGATGTGCTCCAGACAGTGTGTCTGTGCGTGTGTAATTACCCAAGTGCAATTAGCTAGTTACAGGACGAGAGCTACGATCATGGTTTCCTGTCTTCCCAGTACACTGTCGTATAACACATTGAAACTACCGACAGTTTTGACCTCCACAACCTTCTCACTTACTAGTTCCATCCGTCTACCACTGCTTGCAAAAGAAAACATTCAGAATATTTTTTCGGCACCTTTGTTTTCTTAGCTGATCCTGTGTCGTCCTCTTCGTGAAGTTGCTGGTTTCAGGAATTCTTCTGTCAATTAGGTCGATTCCCGTTAGTTTTTTGTAAGTGGTGATCACATCTCTTTCTTGCATCTTTTAGTTTTGGCATGTTTAACTCCTCCTGTCACTCCTCGTAACTCTTGTTTTTCAGTTCCGAAGGCCATTTTGTAATATGCCATTGCACTTTTTCCCAGTTTATTTGCGTGCTTCTTGAAATTTCTACACCATACAACTGCCGCATATTCCAATTTTGTTCTCACAAAAGTCATGAACAGTTTTAGTAGTTCACATCCATATAATTAAAAGCAAGTCTGAAGTTGGAAAGCAACATGCACGCTCCTCATAATGTTCATGTGTTCCTCTGACGAACTTACTCTCCAAAATCGCCGCTAGGTCTCTATTAGTGTTCTGCAATTCTATTCCACATAATTCTAAGTTACGTGTGGTCTATTTTCTCTGTCCACATTCCATAACACGGCATTTATTTTCACACTGAACTCCATTTGCCAATCCAAGCACTTATTTTATCTAGAGCGATTTGAAGGGCATTACAATCATCTGCGTCTCTTATCTATCCCCAGTATCTTATCAGCAAACATGTTCATATCATTCTGCATTCCTTCTGGTAGATTGCTTATGTAGACGACAAATATTACTGGTGCAAGAACCGAACCCTGTGGTACTCGGCTAGTAACACTCCTCCAGTCAGATACATTGTCTCTGATTACCACCCTCATCTGTCAGTTTGAAAATTTTTCATCCATGTCAGAAGTCTCCCTGTCATTAGCATGTTCAGCATGTTCCACTTTCCATTACAGCCTTTTGTGTGGAGGGCTGTCAAGCCTTTTATTTTTAGGTCCAGTCAACCCAACCACCTCTTGTATATATACGTGGCTATCAAACATTTGTTACACAGGCTCTTCCTGTTCAAAAACCATACTGCCTGTTTATTATGTCATTACTCTCCAGGTGTTCAACCCATTCGGCTTTAACTATTGTTTCTTGTGTTTTAACTACCACACTTGTTAATGATACACTATTATTATAAGAACCAACATTCTCAAAGTTCCGCACCTGGCCCAACTCCGTGCACAACCAGCAGTTGCCACCCGTAGCACTAGGCTCTCAACCTTCATAATATAGAGGTTCCTCTTTACTACATTTTTTTATAGATTGCTACTATGTTTGCCTTTCCCATATATTTCCCAAGATTCCTGTGCACAAGGATATCTGGAATAATATTTGGAGTGGAAAGCTCAGCTCAGATGCATATTATCGCAGCTCCCAAGGTGAAATTCCATCAGGTCCAACTGCTATATTTCTTCCTACCCCCTTGAGTAATTTTTCAACTTTATCTTGGGGAAACCACTATTTATTCTATGGTGTGCTTTGGAATTGGCAGTGGGGTCCGGCTGTGACACTCATTTTGGACACTTTGGAACTGTTCATTTAGTGTGTCACTTTTTTCGTTCTCAGTAGTCCTGTAGCCCCTCTGATCCAAGGGGGTTGTCATAGCAAGGAGGGTGGTAATGGGGGACGAGTTCCCATTACCCATAAAAACCTCCCATATGGCGTGCATCTCGATAGCCTCTGACAACCAAGTCCAACTCCTGGCCTGCACGGGTGGCTTAGTCTTCAAGTCCGGCGGAAATGCTTTTACTGACAGAAGGAGAGAGGGTGTGCCTCTAAACCTTAAACCAGCTTAAAACTTAACCTTAAGGCAGCTTAAAACCAGCTGCTCCGGGTAGATGGGACTCGTTAGCCTGGGAAGGCAGCTCATCTAGGAAAGGAAAATCATGATTTCAAATCTCTACTGCCTTGCAGCCATACCCCTCTTTTGGGAAAGACTTCAGGAGTCATCGAGGAAAAGCCGGAGTTGGAGCCCCTATTTAATGAATTTACAGAAATGGCCTGGAACCGTTTTACATTCGTCCACTATACCTTTCTCAAAGTTCCTTTCTGCCTCTCTCCTTACTGCTGTGTAATTGATTCTTGCTTGCTTTTAGTGCTGTTATGTTTGCAGGTTAGTCTTCTTCCTATGTTGAACATATTTTCTTATCTCTGGCGCCCTCAATTTCTGATGAACAATCCTGTTTTCTGGTCCTGTATCTTAATATGAATGTGCGCGCGCCTTCATCGTATATATCGCAAAATTTGGCATACTTTGCCTAGCAAGAAGACTGTCTAATTAAACTCGTTAAAGAATTTACCAAGTTTACCCCAGTGTCCTCTCTTGAAATCGAGTTTATCAACTGTTTCAATGTCCCTACTGTTTTCTAGATTATATCGCAAGGTAAGGTAAGGTAATTATCAAAAGGCACCAAACCGGGAGATTATATCGCAAAGTATATTAAATTTCCAACAGGACATTATCACTCTTTCCCAAGAGAGGAATGTACTGGATGTCAAAATCATCATCATGGTGAATATTCGATCCAGTATTGACGAAACATCCCCTTCCCTCATTCTTGTAATTACCTAAGTGTAGTTACAGGATGAGAGCTATGCTCGTGGTGTTCCGTCTCCCCAGGACTGTCATATAACGCTTTGAAATTACTGACGGTTCTGGCCTCCTCCTTCTTATCTAACTTGTTCCAACCGTCTACCACTCTTTTACAAAAGTGAATTTTCTTATATTTCTCCGGCAGCTTTGTTTCGTTAGTTTAAATCTTTGACCTCTTAGTTCTTTAAGTTCCGGGTCTCAGGAATTCTTCCCTATCAATTTTATCGATTCCCATTACTATTGTGTACGTAGTGATCATATTGCCTCTTCTATCTTCTAGTTTTTGCACACTTAATACCTCTAACCTCTCCTTGTAGCTCTTCTCCTTCAGCTCTGAGAGCATGTCTTTGCAATTTTTGACATGCCATTTAGTGGCATGTATTTGCAATTTTTCCAGTTTGTTGCTGTGCTTCTTAAGATACGGACACCATTCAACTGCTGCATATTCCAGCTTTGGTCTAACAAAAGTCGTGAACAATTTCTTTAGTATTTCTCCATCCATATAATTCTGTATTTCATCTGGAAGAGCGTTTAAGTAGACAATGAACATTACCGGTGCAAGAACTGAACCCTGTGGTACTCCAATTGTGACATTCCTCCAATCTGATACATTGCCTTTGATTACGGCCTTCATTTTTCTATCAGGAACATTTTCATCCATGTTAGAAGCTTACCTGTCATCCTTCCAATATGTTCCAGCTTCCAGAACAACCTCTTATGTGGAACTCTCAAAAGCCTTTTTTAGGTCCAGATAGATGCAGTCAACCCAACCATCTCTTTCCTGTAAAATCTGTGGCTCGATCATAGAAAATGAGTAAATTCGTTACACAGGATCTTGCAGATCGAACACCATACTGTGCCTGATATTATATCATTTTCTCCAGGTGTTTTACCCATTTAGTTTTAATTATTTTCCTATATTTTGACTTAAACTTGTCAATGATACAGGTCTATATTAAGCATTTTTCCACACATCAGCTACAACTCCTGTACACAGGGATGCCTGAAAAATCAGTAAGTGGAATGCCGAGCTCAGGTGCACATTCTCTTAAAACCCATGGTGAAACTCCATCTGGACCAACTGCTTTGTTCTTAGCTCCTTGAGCATTTCTTCCCCACTTCGTCTCTAGACACCTCTGTGCTCTATGTTGTTCTCTGGAGTTCTTATTGTGTCTGGTTCCCTGAAGATTTCATTTTGTACAAACACACTTTGGAACAAATCTACAAGGTTCGTGACGAGGATTCGAACCTGTGTCCAGGAGCATCCCAGATACTGCCTTAATCGACTGAGCTACGACAGGGTTAAAAAAAAAAAAAAAAAAAAAAAAAAAAAAAAAAAAAAAAAAAAAAGAGTTGAAACCGAAGTTCTACTGAACTTATTGGATCCCGTAGCCTCTCCGAGGCACAAACCAGGATTTTACACAACTCCCCCCTGCACTCTAGCTATGTCAATAGGTCGTTCTTCTTCGCCCTTACATCACTGTTCATTTGATGCATCACGTTAGTGTAATTTCTGTGTGTAATGTCACACTTTGGAACTTTGTTTAATGTTTCACACATTACCTTTTTATTTTCCGTGAATCTATTTCCCATTTTCAATTGTGGCCTGCTTGACATGTTGATACATGAATGTCTCCAGAATAAGGTTTACAAAAATGTGCGTGTGTACACTCGCCTAGTTGTGCTTGCCTCAATTTCCCCTCCCCCCAGAAGCAGCCCATAGCAGCTGTAACTCCCTGTAACTATTTACGGCTAGGTGAACAGGTCCATCAGGGTGAAAGAAACTGTCCATTTGTTTCCACCATTGCCGGAGATCTATCCCCGGACCCTAGTATTACGAATCCTGAGCGCTGTCTACTCAGCCGTCAGGCCCCCTTTCCCGTGCATGCATGTATTCACCTAGTTGAAGGGGTGAACACACACACACACAGATGGAGGAAGTTACACAGGGAATAGAACAGTGTAAGAAAGATATGCAACTCACCTATGCACAAGTGGCCAAGGAGAAGGAAAAAATTGAAGCAGCAGTAAAGGAAGTCAAACACTGCAGCAACCAAGATAAAACAAACATTAGGCTGGAAGTGAGAAAAGAATTGGCATCTAACCCGAAGTTGGTGCAAAACACAGTTGATCGGAGTAAGTCCCTGATCATTTTTGGCTGCAAAGAAAAGGAGATAACATCTAGGTCAGAAAGAGCTGTAGAAGAAGCAAAAGTAGTACATAAAATTGTTGGCCTCGTGGAAGGTCTTACAACCATAGAGAATGTGTGCGACTACAGTTGAATAGGCAGATATGTAAAAGGGAAAGATCGACCTTTGAGGATCACCCTAAATGGTGCCAAACAGATGGAAGAAGTACTAAGGAATGCTAGAAAATTACAAAGTGATGAGGATGGGAAAACGTGGTCGTTAAGACGAGATCTTTCAAAAGAAGATAGAGAAGCTGAAACTGAACCTCGCCGAGGCAAAACGTTTAAATGAGAGCAGGAATGAAGAAAAAATAATTTTTTTTTCTACAAAGTGATAGGCAGACCAGTGAAGTAGTACATAAAGGCAAACCAACAAAATCATTAGAGAGGGGGAGTGAAGAATAAGGAGAGGGGGAACAAGTTCCTGAAAATTGCATACACCAACATAGATGGAGTGAGATTCACCTTGTGTGTGAAACAGAAATAAAGAAATAAGAAAAACAAGCCTGATGACTGCAAGTTCATCAGAATGAGCCTTCAGAATGATCAGTCATCAAAATGCTGATGACTGGACTAATCTTTTCATACAGAAATAAAGAAATGCCAACTGCTGCAAGACTCGTCAATCATCAACTTCAGCGATTTCGACCTGGAGGAACGAGATGGCCGGTCACATTTGAGGCTACTAATATACAAAGGATAGACTGCGTATTGCAAATCGGGCAGGCTTGCAAAACCCAAGAGTTCACATGAAATAGACATTGAGAAAAGAAGTTTGACTTCAGTGACAAGAAGAGCCACTTCCTTAACCTAGCCCAATAGGCATCCAGGAAACTTAATGCCCTACGGCGCATCTCACACCTTGATACCAGGGGCTGCTAAACTTTACATGAGGCACAAGTTCGCTCTCATCTCGATTATGCACCCCCCTTTACTGGATCGCCTTACTCCCCCCCTCCATCATTCATCAGACTTTTGGACAAAGTTGAGAGCTGTGCAAGCAGGCTTATCTCTGGTCTTGACCAAATCTGGTGGGAACGGTCTGAGCAACAGAGCCTGCAACACCGCTGTGACACTGGTGGTCTTACTGGGATGTACAAGGCCAACATTCTCAAAGTTCCGCACCTGGCCCAACTCCATGTACAACCAGTAGTTGCCATCCGTAGCACTAGGCTCTCAACCTTCAATATTCTCAGAACATCAGTGATCATTATTCCTAGGCCGACTCGCATCTGGAACTTGTTTGCTCAACAGGTTGATACACGGGACATCAGGTCAACTGATCACATGCAGTCTCTGGCACACAGTTGGCTACAGGCTCAACCTGTTCCTTATTGTTACCTAATGTTGTTAATGTATAAAGCTTACTCCCATTGATACATATAACAGGCTAACGAAATAAATGAGCCTGTTATATTTAAACCTACTCTAGACGTAGATTTCAACTGAGCTGAGGTATAACAGCAACTCTTGCTTTGCAGTTTCACCAAGTATGCAATTTGACAGGCCTTGCGTACTCTATTTTTATGTATTTTTTTTAACTAAAACCAGAGTACACACATACGTTAGGCTTGTATTGAGCGCTCCCCCCCTTTCAAAGTCGAACTACTGACCTCCCACAGGATGCAACCCCACCCACAACAGCTGGGTAACTCCTGGGTACCTGTTTACTGTTAGGTGAACAGAGGCATTATTATGTGTACGGAAACCATGCAAAATCATTCCCGTCCTACCAGGGATTTATATACTGTACTTTCGGATTATTTCTTTAAGACATTTCACTAACTATAAATTCAATGCAAGATTTTGTGCTGGCATTAAGAATTTCCTAAAATGTTATGCATCTTTATGATTTTGTTTTAAATAGTACAATTACCAAAATCTATTTACACCATTTACATCATCACTTGTACAACACATTCAATTTATGCTCACTACATTAGAATAATCCGGAACCCAGTACTCAACAGCAGCATCAAACTCAAATTTATTAATCATTGAGTCATCACAAAGCAGAGAACGTGCCTGTAGCCTTAGGTTAATTTTTTTCAATTTTATCCTCACTATAAGCAGAACTAAGTTACCAGTTCACCAATTTTTAAACTATTTTCATTAAGACTTCAAACCCAAGTATAAAACTATCTTAGGAAGTAACAAGCCTGAAGTCACTTACTGCATATTCGCTGAAGCGGTGATAGAGCGTGCCCATGTCGAAGTACAGAAGACGGTCCACAGTGGCCCGGGTCTTGGGATCACTGGGGTAGAGGGAGTTTTCCTTCCCGTACTGAGTGGCAAGGTACGTGCAGATGGGGCGGCTGGAAAATAATAGTTGTAATAAGCAAAAGACTTCTTACATAAGTTTAACCTGTCTTAAGAAGTTTTAACAAAGCTATTGATCTTTATAAATACTATACCGGCATAATAAAAGCTAAAGGAAATTAACAATTAATAATGCCAAAGTATTCTTCGAAAATTGCTTAATTTAAAATAAGAGGGGCATTGTACAGCTGCACGCTTGTCCGCTTCTGCCTAATTGACATCAGACTATCACCTTCCTCCAGTAGGTGCAGAAAATTAAAATGAACAGTAGGAAAGCGTAGGGGGCTCATCATCTTCAAGGCAATATTCCCGTCACTAACCTTTCCCAGAGGATGAAATCACCATCGACCAGGGTGGGAACAGTATGCTGCGGGTTTATTGCCACAAACTCAGGCTTCAGCTGCTCTCCGGCCATCAGGTTAACCTGCTTCAGGTTGAGGTCCACGCCGACAGCCTTGGCCGTCAGCAACACAGACCGACAAGGACCAGACATAGGCAAGTAGTAGAAGTCTACGGTCATTTTGCTTCTGCAAATTTATGAACAAGATTAAACATTACTTTGAATTATATATGAACAATAGTTAATTATTTTATGACTTGCATTTAGTACAAATATGACTTCGTATGCAGACGAGGAATCAATAACGTGGCTGAAATATGTTCACCAAACCACACACTAGAAAGTGAAAAAACTACGACGTTTCGGTCCGTCCTGGACCATTCTGAAGTCGATTGTGATTTGAGTTGACACAGTCGACTTGAGAATGGATACCTGGTTGACGGACCGAAACGTCGTCGTCCCTTCACTTTCTAGTGTGTGGTTTGGTCAACATGACTTCGTAGGTATGGAATGCCAACAACAGTTTATGATTAAATAGTTAAGATAATTGAAACAAATAAAATTTATTGATAATTAAAACTAATTATTGATTATACAAAAGGGCACTAAACTCTGCCACTCAGAAAATCTGATCAACCAAAAGAAACTACGAAAGAAAAATTGCCTAAAACGAAGGAAGATCCAAAAGTAGGGTGCCACACGGGTTCATTTGGCACCTACTTTTTGTCATCTACTGTACTTATTACATAGAAGAGAATATTACAAACCACGTCATATTTGCAGTTGACACAGATTTATGGTGAAGTGGGAAATGATCAATGATATTGAAGCCTTACAAAAGAACATTAACTAGCGGTCCCTGTGGTATAGTGGTAAAGCACTCGCCCGACGTTTCGTCATCGCTTTGGTCTGGGTTCGTATCATGGCTTGGAAGAATTGACCGGGCGCCAATCCTTAACTGTAGCCTTTGTTCACCCAGCAGTGAATGTGTACGGGGTTATTAAAAGATTTGGCGGGTCATATTCTGGGGAAAAAATCTGGATTAATGACCTGTCCGAAACTATGTATGCTAGTGGCTTTACAAAAAAGTAAAAACTCGCGCGTGTGTAATTTTATAATTATATAATATTATATAATATTAAATAAAAAATAAAAATATAATATAAGATAAGAGTACCACCTCTGGTTGGAACAACGGGACCCTTAGCCTCTGAGGAAACCACACACAACGCTTAGAGGGAATGTTTAGCTCCCCTCCAATACAGTATTATAATATTTATAATACAATAATATTTTTTTGTAGGAACCCACAGCATCGAAGAAAAAGAGTATTCAGAGAAGACCTAGTGGATTCTCACCGAACACTGATATTTTCCTCTCCTACGGCCCCTATTTTTTTTTCTTAATTATTTTTATTTTATTACATTGATACAGTTTACAGAAAACACACAATCAATGTTTGAAGACTTCATCCAGCTCTTCGGAGGTTGGGTGCATGCCCAAGATACAGCATGCATTTCTTCTCTTGACTGCGACACTGAGGCGGTAGAACAGGAAACTGGCCGCGCTCGAATCTTTAGTTTTCCCAATGGAGTTCCTCACCCACCTTTAGGAACTTAAGTACACATTTACTCCCAAACGCCCAGTCTCTCTGAGCCTATCGTCACGAACCTGTAACAACGTTCTAGGTCCTTGTTAGTTTTCTGGGTCTTGTGGCCGCCCCACCTCCCTCAGCTATACTGCGAGATAGATATGTATCAGCCAATGTAGACGCACACATGTAGTCCCACTACCTGCTTACCATCCCTTCATGGCATCAGGGCGACTCCGTCTGGGCGTTTGTTATTGTTGTCAGATCTGCACAACTGAGGTTCCCTTTGTGCTGGACACCCAGCTGTAGCCAAACTTCTCTTGATGTAACTGACTGCTTCATGTCTGGCAATCTTTCCCCGTGTCTTACGACAGATGAGACCATTGCTGCCGTATTGGTCCGCCAGCGCGTAGCCTCAAATACACCGGTGATCGGTGGAGATGGGGATGGGGGGCCAGCATGGCACAGGGCAACACCAATACGTATGGCCAGATGGTCCAGGCGAGTGCCTAAGGCGGAATTAGGGACAGCCAACAGGAAGTTCCCAGCATGGGGAGCTTGCACAGCTAGGAGATGCACTTTTTCCTCAGACGCTGCCTCCAGCAATGCTGTGGCAATATTCTCCACTATGGGGCTGTCCCATTTGGCCTGTTTGCAGTCGTTTGGAAAAGTTGGTCGAGGGTGAGGGTTGGCAAGATTGTCCCACTGGCCGGCTCCGTCCGCGAATTTGGGATCATGAATCCAAGTGGAGTCTTAGATATTCTGGTAGTATTTCATTCACCAATTTCCCTGTAGCCCTGGTCGAGGATAAGAAAGCCGGCAATGCTGTGTCACCTTGCGAACCCATATATAATATATATAAATATAGTGTGTAAATAACTACAAATGTCAGAAAACTGGCAAACGAGTTAATATCGACAAATGCAAGACCCTGCATGTGGGGCATAACCCATAACACGTCTACCAAATTACTAGCATTACATCACAGCAGATTGAAGAAAAGGACTCTAGTCAAGCTCCACCCCTCAATTACAACAGGTGGGTGCAGCAATCAGAAATGCTAACCAAACTCTTGGGATAATCAAGTGTACTTTTGACTAGAGTATTAGAAAAAGTAGTAATGGTTCAAGTATATAAATATAATGGTGCTCCCCTATTTGGATTACTGTATCCAAGCATGGAGACCTGATTTTTAGAAGGACAGCTTCTCTAGAGAAGGTGCAACACCGGGCAACAAAATTCATTCCAGAGCCAAGTCATCTCTCGTATCATGAACACTAAGGCCAGAGGGCTAACTGCAAACCAGGCATGACAGGGTAGGAAGTGAACTACCAGGGAAAGTGCCAAGGCATTACGACTATTTAGCACTTCCAAGGAGATAAGGATTTGGGATGGGACGGGGGAAATTATTGGTGCCCAACCACATGGACGGTCGGGGATTGAACGCCGACCTACATGAAGCGAGACCATCACTACCAAGTTAATTTAAAAGTTCAAGAACAGATGCATTCGAACTAGGCACACCTCAAGGTGGTGTCCTAAGCCCTATGCTCTTCAATATACTTATGCACAAACTTAACCAAGACATACCTGTACAACCTACTGAAACTGTTATATGTTATGCTGATGATATTTGTATTATGGCACACAGTAAACCAAGGCTACAAGTGTTACTTGATGCATTCTCCAAGAAAGTAGTAGAATGTGGCCTCATAATCTCCGTTGATAAAACAAGGGTTCTTATTCCCCATTCTCTTCATGTTAATTATACTATTAATGGAGTGCCCGTGGAGACTTGAGTCTTACAAATATCTTGGAGTCGAGGTTAATGATACAAAGCTCGTCAGCAACCTGCTCAAAAAACTTGTTGAGCGTCTTAAACCTCTCAAAACTCTTGTTGGCAAAGAATTTGGCATCAACATAAAATATTCTCGTAGTTTTTATATTGCCTTTATACGATCTGTTGTTGATTATTATGCCTTGCATCTTCTTAATTTTTCTCCTAAACAATTACAAGACCTAGATGTAGTACAGAATGATGCCATGCACATCATCCTGGGTTGTCCTAGAACTGTCAGAATTGTTAACATGAGAAAGGAACTAAACTTACCTCCAATTTACGAAATAATAGTTCTACTTAGTACTATGTTTTTCGCCAAAACTTTGAAAAATAATGGTCCCCCAGCTCTATTCAAATCAAGATCCATTCTAAACAATTTGACTGTTCCCTCAATCCGCCGCAAAAAGCTTCTTACAGTGTGGGGCTCAGTTGTTGTGCCTATAATCTTCTGAAACTGAATGTGTCTTAACCCTGATAAAACTGTTCACTATATTCCCCCTTGGAAAGATGTGGAAGTCTCTCTGCATTATACCCCCATCAGTGTAAAACAAATGTATAACTGACATTTTGAGACGTACAACATTAGAAGCTATTGACAGTCATCTTCAAATTCTCAAACCTACTGAATCCTATGCCTTTACTGATGGCTCTGTGCAGTTAGGCACTGGTAGAACAGGTTGTGCATGTGCAGTATATAAAGGGAATGAAATGATCATGTCTAGTACACAGATTGAACAACTAGGGCAAGCACGACACAGACCGAGCTATTGGGCATTTATCTAGCCACTGAATACCTTAAGCTCAATGGTGATGGAGTTATTTTCTGTGACTCTAAAAAGTGCTCTGCAGTCCTAAAATAACCCATCACAATGTATGTCGGAAGTAGCTTGTAATATTAAATGGAATGGAATTTTTGCCAATGATAATAACTCTTGAAAAAAAATGTGTGTGGATCCCATCCCATGTTGGAGTTGGAAAACATGACTTTTGTAGATCGATTGGCTGCAATGAGGTTTGCAGGAAAGAAAACATTGATTATGACTTTGGACTATCTAATGCAATTATCAGAAACACACAAATTAAAGATATTAATTCAGATTTAGAAGAACTAAGAAATGCCCAGAGACCTGAAAGCTGCAGTATTAAAAGTTATGACAAGTTTTGTAATAATAAGTATTTGTGTGGTCAGCACAGTAACCGGACTAGGCAATGTGATGTCATTGCGCGAATTCGCCTTGGCTATAGACGCCTGGCAGGTTAGTGAGGCTGAGACACTACCAGAATACTCAGATTGTAAACTCTGATAAACCTTTAATGCATTCACTAGAACACTACATTGTTGAATGTGAAACCGTAAAGGACTTTAGACCTCCTGGCCTATTGTACCACCAACTGTGTAACTATTTTAATGACTCAGGTGTTCTGGACGACATCCTAACAATTTATCCAAAATTTGCTTCCATTTTAAAGAATGAAGAACAATTATTTATACTTATAAGCTGCATCACTTATGAACCCATCTCTGCCCTTGTGTGGGAGTGCACAATAGAAAGTTGTTTTCAAATATCCATACATTAAAACATTGATTGTAACCATGATATTTATGTACTTCCGCCTAAAGTTTAGACCTATTGTCTTATGTATGACCCTCTGTCCTGCGTGACAGTGAATACCAGCATTATCCTCACTTTAATAAGACTTAATCGAAATCCTCAGATTAGGCAAAATTGTAATTAATTTTGTCAAAAAAGATGTTAATAATTATAACCAAGTGGTTGGACTCCTGACATGGCAGATCTCATTAACACTTAAAATACTGAACAAGTTAAATGTTGAGCTGGATATTTTCTTCAGAAAATCAGATTTAACACAAACAAGGAGCAACGGCTTCAAACAACAAGCCACAATGTAGGACTGAGAACAGATGCTTTTTCACCCACAGGTTATTAACTCATGGAACCGCCTACCCGCCGAAACCATAACTGCCAAAATTTCGCAGTTTGAAAATATACATGGAAAAGATCAAGGCAAAGGGAAATGGGGAGGGGGGGGGTAACCTTCGACAAGCCGCCTGCTTCCTGTCTTCGTCGAGGCCAGGGTTAGGGTTAGTTGCCCTCAGGTAAATAAAGACAGTAAAGTGTGCACCTTACTACAGCTATATAATACATCAGTTTCATGGAGTTTGGCCTTGCATTCTCTAAGCTAACCAACTTCCTCCCACACAACTTACTTTCTTACTCAAGAATTCAAATCAATATCTTTCTTTATTATGCACCCCATACCCATCCCGTGAGCGGTGGTGTAAAGGATTACAGAGGCACATAATCGGTTCAGGAACTGAACCCTCTAGTTCGTTTAGCTAAGCAAATAATCTTGACGCTAGTTACAAAATTATTAATGTTATATATACATGTACACATTCTCATGCATACATATATACATACATATTTAATCACCCACACAATACACACCAATAATTTTTTGTCAAGTGATTCAACAAGAGGCTCACAACAGTCACTATACAAGGCACTTTACATCTGTGATGAGTCCAAACAAATATTGTCCAGTTATTTCAGTCTAGTCAAATCTGCCTCCATTTTCCCCTTCCACAATTTTGTGCATGCCAACACCATCTCTGATATAAATGCAGCCATCATAGTATAGTACTGAAGGACAAATTATTACTTCCCAAAATTTGTAAACATTAACATTACTTGGTGAAAATTTTAAAAGTTTCTCTGAACATGAATCCTGTAGGCAATGCTGCTGCTTCTTGATAGTAGTATGTGCAGTTTGCATAGGCTTAAATATTACAAATATCATGGGCAAATGTGTCCGAAACACCATTTTTTTTTTTTTTTACTAGGAGTCACCAATATGCCTTTACATGGCCCTCTCCTTGCCACAATTTGGGCCCTACCAATCCCACCACAGCACACAGTTTAATACTGTAAAACTATTAAACTGACATACCAAATTTATTTTATTTTCCTAACAAGACTAACATTCATATTTTATTTGTTGACAGATGTAGGCAAACATCTTTCATAATAATCTAAGTCATCCGATATGTGACTACCTACCTGCTCATGACAGGCATTTTACTGCATTACTAGATAAAAACAGTTGCCTGAAGGTTAACAACATTTAGAGTGAATACTATCATTAAATAAATAAATAAATAAATAAAAATAAATAAATAAATGTTTATTCAGGTAAGGTACATACATAAGAGATTTTACAAAAATTGATAGATTTATAGATAGAGCTAGTACATACAATGTCTAAAGCCACTATTACGCAAAGCGTTTCGGGCAGGAAAAACATTAATGACTAAAACTTAATATTAATTGAGTATAAAGAATAAAATGTGTCGAGAACAAATAAAAATAAAAATAAAAAAGAGGGGAACATGGCTGAAAAAGCAACACAAATACAATTAGGTCGACAAACAGCGTTGTTTAAAAACACAGACATGGGTTGACAATAGAGGGGTGAGGTAGGTTACAGGGAATTTATTAGGTAGTGCTTCGTTTTTATTTTAAACTGGTTGAGAGAGGTACAGGCTAACATGATTGGGAAGGTCATTCCACATTCTGGGTCCCTTGATTTGTAGTGCATTTCTAGTTTGATTAAGTCGTACTTTTGGAATATCACAACTATTTTTTTCTGGTGTGGTGCTCATGGGTTCTGTTACAACCTTCAATGAAGCTTTTGAGGTCAGGATTGGCATTACAGTTCAGCGTTTTATATATGTATAATACACACGAGAGAATGTGCAGTGAAAAAATCTGTTAACCTAGTCCAACAATATTTCGAGGGGGGGGGGGGGAAGAGGAGGTCTTTACCCGTCTTTCAGGAGCTACACTCCTGAAAAACAGGAGTGTACCGTAGTCTTAACCAATCACTGTCACTAGATCAGGGATGGTAAACCTTTATTGTCACCTTTACCACAAACACTTAATCATAAACAAAATTATCTTGCCCACTAGAATCGAGCCGTAGATTATAATTTATAAATATCAGTAGTGTACTGTAATTCTGAGTGTTTTAAGTCAGAAGAATTAGAGTTATGTTGCCTCTTATGTTTGGGAGTTGGTCACAATTCAGATAGGTTAGGGGTAGATTAGGGTAGGGATAAGTTAGAGTACATTAAGTAACTTGGGGTTAATGTGTACAAGGTTAGGTTGGGGTAGGTTAGTTGAGGATTGGTTATGTTGTATTTCGGATCTTTACGTCTCACCCAGGTGAGAAAAAACACCACCTCGTCCCCTATAATTCAAAACTTTTATTATACTATTTTTTTTAAACATTTAATTTTTTCAATTAGTCAAAAATATTAATTTCATTAGAGCACTCATCACATCTTTTAAGGAAAGAACCTCTACTCTCAAAGCATGTGCACAAATTTAATTATCGTTCTCACAATTCAATGAAAGCCTACCCTGAAATCTTCAAAATATTTCGCAAACCATTTACAAAACCGGCTTCACCAATCATGCTGGCTGCACCATTAATCATCACAGCAACTATTTTGTTTAAGTCAGTATTAAACTATTGGATGGCGTTTAAATGATGAGGTGGAGGAACGATTGCCCCCCCATGACGGCAATATTTGCTTGCATGGCATCCTGGCCACGCGCCCCTCAGGTTCACTCGCCCTCCTCTACATGGTTATACTGCTGCATTTTTTACTTTTGTAAAGCCCAATTTATGAAAAAAGGTAGCCGATCACTTTTACTATCACTTTTTAATTTTTCGTCAGTAGTGGGGCGAAATCTATTTTTTTTTGTTTTTGAAGATATAACCGTCTTCGTCCAAAACTTAAAAAGAAATTTATTAATCACACAAACTCTAAAGTTAACATTCGGCAAAATATGCAGCAACGAGAATAAACTGCAAATACTTTTGTAAAGATCTTCGTGCAGTTCGTTCAGTTTATGTAATTAGTCATATTTTTACGTCTATTCACTTCGTCGGTGCACCTCTATGGTCCAAACAATTGGACACCATATTCCTTCACTCTTCATTTATATCCCATGTTATTAAAATTAGGCCTAATTTTCTTCCAGTTCTGTGCACCTGTTTAGTACAGCAAGAATGTTAAACTAATACACGTTGTTTCTGGTCCTTTGCCTCGTTCCCTGTACAAGTCCTATAGTCATACTCGTTTAGCCCGTTGTGATAATCACTTCTCAGACGAGTCAATGGGGAAAATGTTACTAAGCTAAAGTAACAAATTAATGAGAGCATAAATGAACATTACTAAAAGTAAACTGTAGTAAATGATCATTAATAAACTTTGAAGTAAATGAGTACATCTGTGTATATACACCATGTATGTTCGGTAGTACAGTCAGGTTCGTTGGGTGCGTTTCCTATCACCTCATGCCTCTGTTCACCTAGCAGTAAACATGTACGCTGGAGTCTGCTGCTTATGGCGTTGCATCCTGGGGAGGGTCAGTAAGTCCACCTTTGGGGGCGACCTCGATATGAGTAACATGTATATGAACTGGCTTCCTGTCCCCGACAACGAATTATTAATTATTATTGAGAAACTTACGACAATGCCATAGTGCTTTAATGAAGTTGAAGGAAAGACCCATTATGTGTGTAGGTGTATTAAGGCCCAAATTTTCGGGTGTAACATTCTCTCAAGATACTGTATACAATACCTACAAAAAGTCTCCGTGGCGCAGTGGCAACACTCAAGCTTCACGAGATATTTGGCCGGGGAGGATTGACTAGGCACCTATTCTTAACTATTATATTTTATATTTAAGAATTATTACATTCTTTTACAGCTACTAGCACGCATAGCGTTTCGGGCAGGTCCATAATCCTAATTTTCCCTACAATACGACCCACCAGTCACCTGGTTGATACCTGGTTGATGGGGTTCTGGGAGTTCTACTCCCCAAGCCCGGCCCGAGGCCAGGCTCGACTTGTGATAGTTTGATCCACCAGGCTGTTGCTTGGAGCGGCCCGCAGAGCCACATACCCACCACAGCCCGGCTGATCCGGGACTTCTCTTAGGAAATAGTCCAGTTTTCTCTTGAAGATGTCCACGGTTGTTCCGGCAATATTTCTTATAGTCGCTGGGAGGACGTTGAACAACCGCGGACCTTTGATGTTTATACAGTGCTCTCTGATTGTGCCTATGGCACCTCTGCTCTTCACTGGTTCAATCTTGCATTTTCTTCCATATCGTTCACTCCAGTACGTTGTTATTTTACTGTGTAGATTTGGGACCTGGCCCTCCAGTATTTTCCATGTGTATATTATTTGGTATCTCTCTCGTCTTCGTTCTAGAGAGTACATTTGGAGAGCTTTGAGACGATCCCAATAATTTAAGTGTTTTATCTCGTCTATGCGTGCCGTATATGTTCTCTGTATTCCCTCTATTTCAGCAATCCTCCTGCTCTGAAGGGGGAAGCGAGTACTGAGCAGTACTCGAGACGGGACAACACAAGTGACTTGAAGAGTACAACCATTGTGATGGGATCTCTGGATTTGAAAGTTCTCGTAATCCATCCGATCATTTTTCTGGCTGATGCGATATTTGCTTGGTTATGCTCCCTAAACGTTAGATCGTCGGACATCATTATTCCCAAATCCTTGACATGCTATTCTTCTACTATGGGAAGATTTGATTGTGTTTTGTACCCTGTATTATGTTTCAGATCCTCATTTTTGCCGTACCTGAGTACCTGAAATTTATCACTGTTAAACATCATATTATTTTCTGCTGCCCAATCGAAAACTTTGTTGACATCTGTTTGTAGTTTTTCAACGTCTTCAGCAGAGGTAATTTTCATGCTGATTTTTGTGTCATCTGCAAAGGACGACACGAAGCTGTGACGTGTATTTTTGTCTATATCAGATATGAGAATAAGGAACAGTAGCGGTGCAAGGACTGTACCTTGAGGTACAGAGCTTTTAACATCGCTTAACATAGTCTTAACCAGGTATCCAATCACTGCCGAGTGAAGAGGCGTACAGTAGGGATTTACGTCTAATCAATCCTCCCCGGCCAGGATACGAACCCAGGGCAAGTCTCATTCGAATTAATCATCAATAATTATTATTATGCACTATGTCCTGCGTGACCCCCACCCGTCACCATGGCGGGGGCAGCCATCCCCGATAATAATCTGACGTAACATCCAATGTTTTAAGCTGCAGCAACATTTGAAGGCATTGCACTTCTATCCTTAGAGATCTTACTTTATTACAGGTTCCTTCCAGTTACAGAAACAATCATTTACGCTTCTAAGGGGTTTCTTACATGCCAAGGAGGAGCCAGCTTCCCTCTACATCGTGTGGCTTCATCTGCAGCCACGCCAAGTCAACTAGCCTCGTGCAGTAATACAGCGAGAGAAAGGCAATACAATTGTAATCTTTCTAAGGTCACAAGTCATTAAAATGGGCACATTAGCCAAGCGTATTTGTTCTCGGTAATATACAGGTTGTTGAGTTTCGCGCGGATTATTCAAGTCAATTTTATCATTGTTGTTGCGAGTAGAGACTGAGCGAGTGTGCAACCATGCAGTGTTGCAGTTATGAGGGGCGGGTGGGGGGGGTGGGAGGGGGGAAAAGTGGTATTAATTTCAATTATGAAATGCATGCTCTCACCCCTCTCTTGCGGGCTGTTTGTACTGTGTATTAACTGCAGAGCTTTGGCGTTAACTACTAAATTTATCCCTTTCTCTACATATTCCTGTCTCCGTCACCAAGCCACTCTTCCTCACCCTCCCCCCCTCCATCCTTTCCCCTTCCCTCCCCCCACTCTACTCCTCCCCCCCCCACTCACTCTACTCCTCTTCCTCCCCCCACTTTACTCTTCCTCCCCCCCACTCACACTACTCCTCTTCCTCCCCCCCCACTCACACTACTCCTCTTCCCCCCCCCCACTCACACTACTCCTCTTCCTCCCCCCCCTCACTCTACTCTTCCTCACAGTAACACGCTTGGCTAGCCTGTCCTTTGTTGGCTTCCTCCCTCCACACTGATCCGCCCCCCCCCCCCCATCCCCTTCCCGTCAAGACAGCATCTCAAGGTCTCCCGCGGTGACTTACGCTTCTGCTTCACTAGCTTCTCTCGACCAGAGATTTTACTATTTTATGTTTCAAGATGCATTAAATGTACATCATACTACGAGGGGGTTTTGTACCAGGCTTCCCTAATCATTGATGTCTAGCTCTTGACTATACCAAATGTATTTCATACAAATTTTACTAGATTTTTTTTTAAAGTCATATCCTTTAAAACGATCAATGACTAGTTTTATGAAAACAAAATGCCATTTCTCATTCCAGCCTTAGTTTGTCTATACAGATGTTACTAGTCTGTTTTCTGCAAACTGCCTGGGGTGGGTTGTGTACAGAGCCATTATTGTAGCAACGAGCCGGTGGCGCAGTTTTATTATTATTATTAACATCTTTATTGACAAAATGAATTACAATTTTGCCTAATCTGACGATTTTGATAGTCTGATCAAAGTGAGGATAATGCTAGTATTCACTGCCACGCAGGACAGAGGGTCATACATAAGACAATAGGTCTAAACTGTAGGCTGAAGCATATATATATCATGGTTACAATCAATGTTTTAATGTATGGATATGTGAAAACAACTTTCCACTGTGCACTGCCACACAAGGGCAGAGATGGGTTCATAAGTGATGCAGCTTAGAAGTAATATATATAAAAATGTTCTTCATTCTTAAAAATGGACAAGCAAATTTTGGGTAAATTGTTAGGATGTCGTCCAGAACACCTGAGTTAATAAAATAGTTACACAGTTGGTGGTACAAAAGGCCAGGAGGTCTCAAGTCCTTTACGGTTTCACATTCATCAATGTAGTGTTCTAGTGAATGCATTAAAGGTTTATCACAGTTTACAATCGGAGTATTCTGGTAGTGGCTCAGCCTCACTAACTTGCCAAATGTGTCTATAGCCAAGTCGAATTCGCGCAATGACTACATCACATTGCTTGGTTCGGTTACTGTGCTGACCACACAAATACCTATTATTACAAAACTTGTCATAACTTTTAATACTGCAGCTTTCAGGTCTCTGGGCATTGCTTGGTTCTTCTAAATCTGAATTAATTTCTTTAATTTGTATGCTTCTAATAACTGCATTAGATAGTCCACAGTCATAATCAATGTTTTCTTTCCTGCAAGCCTCATTGGCCAATCGATCTACGAAGTCATGTTTTCCAACTCCAACATGGATGGGATCCACATAAATTTTATACAAGAGTTATTATCATTGGCAAAAAATTACATTCCATTTAATATTACAAGCTACTTCCGACATACATTGTGATGGGTTATTTAAGGACTGCAGAGCACTTTTAGAGTCACAGAAAATAACTCCACCACCATTGAGCTTAAGGTATTCAGTGGCTAGATAAATGCCCAATAGCTCTGTCTGTGTCGTGCTAGCCCAGTTGTTGGTAACGTGCTCGCCCCGGGGAGGACTGCCTAGACGCCAGTTCTTAACTGTACGCCTCTCTCCTCTCAACAGCGATTGGGTTGCTAATGATTAAACGAATGACGCGTCGTATTCTGGTGAAACTAGCGGGTTAGGCTAACCATGAGCTATGGGATGGGAAAGCAGAGAGCTTTCCCGTCCAGTACAGTCAGCAGGAGTCTGTTCCTGTACCCGCCTGTGTAAACAAAATGAAAAAAACTTGAGCGGTATGTTGGGAAAAAAAGTGGGGGGGGGGGGAACTATTGGGAGAAAGTGCCAAGCCATTACGAGTATGTAGCACTTGGAAGGGGGTCAGGATAAGGATTTATGATGGGACGTGGAAAAGAATGGGTTCCCAACCACTTAAATGATTGGGTTCGCGCTGGTGTTGCTCCCCAGTTGACAACCCGGGCATGGAGTTAGTGGTTGGGGATCGGTACTGTGGCCTGTGTAGTACCCTGCTAGTGTAGGATGCGCCTTTGCCTTACGATAGGGGTCCTCTCTACCTCTGCTTAAAACGAACGTCTATAGTGGGAAGAGTTTTCGACGTCTGTTGACTATACAGCGATTGGCATTGCACTGGTTTATGTGCTATGTGTGACGATGACCAACCTTGCAGGTGTGCAGTTAATTCACGATCTTTGAGTTGTGAAATTTGTTTGGCCGGAGGTGTTCCGACAGTTCCTCGATAGGTGGGAGGATTACACATTCCCAATGCCGAATGGTGCCGGTTCGGTGCGTGTGGTGAACTTCAGTGTGAGATTGACATATGGCGTTGCGTGGGCACCGCTTGAAATGTCGGATGGGCTGTTAACACAGCTATTTGGGTGGTATGGGAAGGCGTTAAGCATGAGGTGGAATGAAGTTTCCGCTGGTTATTGTAAAGGACTGCTTGCTGGCACCATGGCGCTGATGATGTCCACGACATGGGATGTCTCGCCTTTGTTATCACTGCTCAGGTTTACACACTGTCGCATGTAATCAGGTTAGCGTCGAACCTGTTATCGGTGTGGTCTGCCTGGTCATCTGGCAGTGGCTTGCGATGTGGGAGCCGATGCTCGGGTAAATCTCTTCCGGGAGAGATTTTCCGTCCCCAGGAGGTATCTACAGACGTGATGGCCGATGGTGATGTAACACCTACCTGCCTTCGTTTGTGCCTGTTGAGCCCCTTCTCTGCGGCTTGCAGGGAGTCGTTGGCGCGCCCTGTGCACCCAGGAGCTGCTGTCGAGCTAGTAGGAGTGGTTGAGATTCCAACTCTTGGGCCTTAATTGTGTGGTGCTGTCTGCCGGGTCGGGGTTCACAGTGTGCCGTCTGTTCTGGGTGGGGGTGGTGGTCCTGGCTACCCGGGTCGAGTCTCCATTTGCAGTGATGGGCGTGTTTCTGGGGTACCTGCTTCGCCTGTGGGCTCTCTCTACGTGGGGTTTTTCTTCCCCCTGGTCTCGAGAGGTGTCTCCAGCTGCCTCTCCAGTGGAGGATGTGCGTCCCCTCCTCGACGCCTACAGGACCCATTGAGTTCGGTTGAGCTGGTCCATCAGCCGAAACGCTGGAAGGGGACTGCCAGGTCGTGGTCCCTTGGTGGTGGCGCGGCCCCATTGGCGCCAATGGCGGATGAGGTTTGTGGTGGTTGAGGAGGAGCAGGGGCTGGGTGCGGTGGATGCTTTGCCGGTGCCTGCCCGTGTGCTCCCCCAGTGCCAGTAAACAGAGGTGGTTGGGGTCGGTGACCCTGGTACCGGTGGTTGTGCCGATTTGCGTTTGGTGTTGAAAAGGGGGTCTGTGGTTCCTACTCTAGGGGGCTTCCATTTCGCCAGGTCCCCCTGCTGCTCGTCCTGTTTATCGGCCTGATTTACAGTTCTTTAAGGACAATATGCCGCCGACGGTATAGGTGGTGCCCGGACGTTGACCCGTGTGTTCGAGGCTGTGTCCTCATATGCTAAGAGCGACGGTGAGTGTCTTGTAGGTTGTAGGTGTCAAAGTCCGGAGGTGTCTCCCTCCCTTGCTTGTGTCAGTTTGAGAATGTGTGGTGTACTGGTTTCTGTCTGGTTATTGCAAGTTGCTCTTAGGTCTAGTATCAGGCCTTTCCTGTGACCTGTGTTTTGTTCAGTTTGAATGTGGTTGTGTGATTGTTTGGGGTGTGTGCTTCCCCTACATTGTCCTTGTTGGGGCTGTTATATGCTCACCTGTTCCGTGTTTATGTTTTCCTGTTCATTGTTGCATTTTCCGGTTGCCCTTGACGGGGATGTTGTGTTTATCTGTCCCCCGTTTCTTACGTTGGTGGTGTTAACAGTCTCAGTATGTTTGATGGTCTTTGGATGTGTATTTTTCACTGGCGTGTTTTCTTTGTATGGTACTGGTTGTTTTTGCCGTGTCTTTCTGTTACCAAGTCATTCTGTTCCCTGTTCTGTGCCCGCTAGAGCTGTTTCTTGATGCGTGTACTTTGTGTATGTATTCTATATTATGTTTGTTTTGTTTGGCGTTCTGTTTGTATAATATACTGTGCCATTTGGTCCCGTTCTTGTGTATGCTTGCTTACTTTTATTGTTTTTATGTATATATTTGTTTTATAATAATGACAAAAGTTGGACAGTCGGGGATTGAACGCCGACCTGCATGAAGTGAGACCGTCGCTCTACCGTCCAGCCCAAGTGACCGGGCAGGTGGAGGGGGGGGGGGTAATGTTAAGAGGTGTTCTAGCCTCGAGGCGTTACGAGGGACAACCTACATTCCCTCCCATGATTTTGGCGGGTTTCGTCCCGTCTCCCAACAACAGCCATAGTGGCGGGGCGACACTTGTGATGCTGAAGAACCTCTACAATTGTGAAGTATAATTTAAAAGTTGAATCGCTAATGTTGAGTAGAACACTCAAAGATTGAAGTTTAAAGGTGACTTGGGCGTTTAACGACTGCTATTTTAAGCCGAGACATGTTTCCCTATAGATCAGACCTGCAAGGGATGGTTAGAGGGCTTCATCCCTCACACACCTGCGAGGGATGGTTAGATAGCTGCATCCCTCACACACCTGCGAGGGATGGTTACAGGACTGCATCCCTCACACACCTGCGAAGGATGGTTAGATGGCTGCATCCCTCACACACCTGCGAGGGACGGTTAGATGGCTGCATCCCTCACACACCTGCGAGGGATGGTTAGATGGCTGCATCCCTCACACACCTGCGAGGGATGGTTAGATGGCTGCATCCCTCACACACCTGCGAGGGATGGTTAGATGGCTGCATCCCTCACACACCTGCGAGGGATGGTTAGATGGCTGCATCCCTCACACACCTGCGAGGGATGGTTAGATGGCTGCATCCCTCACATACCTGCGAGGGATGCATTGAATTCTAGGTCTAAACGATTAACGATTAAAAGGCATAACTTTTTTAGTGCCCCCTTGATGCTCGCATGGCTATGTACAGTGTTTACGAGCAAGGCGAGTGCCAGAGCTGCGTTGTGTAGGATGAACTAGTGTGTGGCGCTGCTCCCAGTCCTAAATATGTTGTATTTGGGGCCTGTATTGTATCTCTTATAGCTACTACCTAATACAATAATACATTTCGGTAGTTGGGGGTGTATTTGTTGGTCTTATTTTTGCAGATTACAGACGTAAAGATATATCTGGTGTGAGAATATGGTTTTTCAAGATTCTCCCACAGCTGACTTGAATGGCTCATTGCAGTGCACAGTGCACCGATCTTGTGCACAAGCCCTATGTTAACCCTGGATAATAAACTGGCATGTTGGGTATCTACAGAATGCCCACTTAACCAGGAACACATTTAAAATACGGAGGCCGCTGTATGTCCAGGCAGGAAGTAGATACAGGGAAGTTAAGCATACTTGCCACAAAGGGTCAATGAGTACACATAGGAGGTCGTACGAGGGAGAGAATCAGTAATAGCGAGAATCCGTCTTGGATACAAATATTCTTGGAGATATGGAATGGAAACAAACGTTGATCAGCGAAGTTGCAGATCTGTGGTGAGTGATGGACACCGCCTTGACCACTATCTACGTGAATGCGAACACCTGAGAGACATTAGAAATATGTGTAGAATAATAAACCCCACATTGTTTGAGTTAGGAAAACACTTTGTCAAATATTGATACTGTTCTTAAAAGATTTCCCCATTTTGCACCAGTAAGATAACGTAAGCTTTTAAGGGTTGATAGATGTTAATCTTCTTGTTTGAGGAGCTGTTCACTTGAGACAGTTAAGCAAGTCCCAGCTGTGTCTGGGTACAAGTGACAGGATGAACAACCCAGCGAGTTTTCTTCCTACTGGGGAGTGTTGTACATGCTGCTATGGCGGTGTGTCCACTCACAAGATGAGTGGCGCTGCCCAATAAACTCGCCCCCTGAGCAAAATTTAAAAAAAAAAAAAAAAACATAGGTGCCAGCGTGAGAGAGTAGAGGGGACGCCAGCGAGGCGACCGTCTGACCTCTGGGGTCAAGCGGCGCGATGGAGAATAACAACTGTGACGTGGTCGTGACGTGTTCATGACGTCACCTCTCCTACTGATCATCAACCGTTCAATATGATTGGTTCCCGCTCTTTGCTGCAATGCTATTGGTCAAATTGTAATGCTTTGTGTTGTGTCCCACGAGATGCCTGGAGCCCCAGGCAAGAGCATTCTCGTGAGGAAGCCCTTACACAGAGGACGTGTCCTGTTATGTCTATAGGCCAATAGACTGAACACCATCCATTCCTCACCGTCAAGTTAAACTGGGCGTCTTTTTGATATACCAACACTCGCCCGGAATCGAACTGTGAATATATTGTTTAGAGCCTAAGTGACAAATCACCAGAGCAAAACAGACTGGTATCGGGTAACCCCTAGTGACGAGTGGAGATCGTCTGTGAGTGACCTAGAGTGAACTAGGAGTGCCGCTGCCTAAGTAACCTGTGTGTGACTTTACCACAAGTGTACCTGCATGGTACAATAAATTCAGTCGCCCACTC
>WNGS01166011.1:24672057-24692899 GCA_020271785.1 Procambarus virginalis | reverse complement strand
ATACAGTTGTACCTTTACACCTCTGCACACTAGAACTACCTGGGACAACAACATTGTCAAGTCGTGTATGGACGCGGGGGTTCACTATCCAGACAATGGCGTGGAGTTGTGGATGAGGCGAGTGTCGTAGGTCCGGTTACGTCATCCACGGCTCCCCACGACCGTGGCGAGACGAACGTCTCAAAGTGGTTAACTAACACTTGGGAAATCACGCAATTTGGGAAATCATTCATATTTGCAAACATACAAGGCTTTAAACCAAAATCAAGAAATAAAGTTAAGTTCATAAATGGCCTCCTAATAGAATCGAACTCAATATTTGGTGCATTTACAGAAACCCACACAAAAGACCACATGGATAGTGAAATCTGGATTCCGAATTATAATCTATATAGATGTGACAGTAATTAGGTCAAGTGGAGGAGTAGGTCTGTATATTAAAGAGGAGCTGGCATGCACAGAGCTCCTGAACTCGTCCAATGAGGTGGTAGAGGTACTTGGAATCAAGGTAGAAAATATGAATCTACTTATTATTTTAATATACAAACCGCCAGATGCAACAGTTGAGGAATTCACTGAACAGATCCACAAAATAGAGAATATCCTTGATAACCTAGCAAACCCAGTACCAGATATCATCTTCCTTGGAGACTTCAATCTACCCAGTTTAAAATGGAGAATAGTAAACAATAACATATAGCAGGAAGTCAACCTGGAAATAACCAACCACAGGTCAGAGAACTACTGAGATTCTGTGACAAATTCTCGCTCAGTCAGCAGATTACAGAACCAACTAGGAACGAAAACACGCTGGACCTGATATTCACGAACAATGAGGAGCTAATCAGAGACATTACTGTCTCAGACACTACGTACTCGGACCACAAGCTCATTGAAGTGCAAACTAACATTAATAACGGTAGTAGGCCCAAGAGAAACAACAAGCGAGAAGGGCTATTCAATAAATTCAATTTTAATAATAAAAGGATAGACTGGGAGAAAATAAACAGGGAACTTTCAAACATTCAATGGGAAAATGTTCTTAGAAATAAAAATCCTACACAAGGAATAGAAAAACTGACTTCTGAAGCATATGAAGTCAGTCTGAAACATGTTCCTTTGAGGAAAGCCAGAAAGAGGTCCAATGTAGAAAGAGAACGCAGACGACATTACAAAAGGAGGAAGAAATTAACGGAAATGCTTAAGCAGACACGACTCTCCATACAAAGAAGAAATAATTTAAACAGGGAGATTGAAGAAATCGAACAGAAACTGAAGCATTCCTATCAGACTGAAGAATGGCAACTAGAACAAAGAAATTCAAGAAAAAGAAAAACCCAAAATATTTCTTCACATATGCTAAATCAATGCGAAAACCACTGCCAGTATTGGACCTATTCGTATTAGCGAAGGTTCATACACTGAGGATGACAAGGAAATTAGTGAAATCCTAAAAAAGCAGTATGAGGACATGTTTAGCACTCCGATACTCACCATGAAAGTGGAAGATTCGGACAATTTCTTTATGAATGATACTCAAACACCTGTAAATATAACTGATATCAACACGAGCGTGGCAGATTTTGAAAGAGAAATTGACAATATGCCCATGCACTCAGCCCGGGTCCAGACTCATGGAATTCAATATTTATAAAGAAATGCAAAGTGCCAGTAGCACAGGCACTCAGTATAGTGTGGAGGAAGAGCTTGGACACAGGGGAGATACCAGATGCGCTTAAAGCAGCAGACATTGCCCCTCTACACAAGGGTGGTAGCAAAGCATTGGCAAAGAATTATAGACCAGTTGCACTAACGTCCCACATAATAAAAGTATTTGAGAGAGTGATCAGGAGTCAGGTCACTAGATTCATGGAAACCAATGACCTCCACAATCCAGGCCAACATGGATTTAGAGCAGGAAGATCATGCCTCTCACAGCTACTTGACCACTATGACAAAATCACTGAGGCATTAGAGGAAAAACATAATGCAGATGTCGTATACACAGATTTTGCAAAGGCATTCGACAAATGTGACCATGGAGTGATTGCACACAAAATGAGGTCAATGGGTATAACTGGTAAAGTAGGACGCTGGATACTCAATTTCCTGTCGAACAGAACACAGTACAGTCAATCAAGTAAAATCGAGTCCGAGCGCAGTTAAAAGCTCTGTACCTCAAGGTACAGTCCTTGCACCACTGCTGTTCCTTATTCTCATATCAGATAGACAAAAACACAAGTCACAGCTTCGTGTCATCCTTTGCAGATGATACAAAAATCAGCATGAAAATTACCTCTGCTGAAGACATTGATAAACTACAAACAGATTCCAACAAAGTTTTCGATTGGGCAGCAGAAAATAACATGATGCTTAACGGTGATAAATTCCAGGTACTCAGATACGGCAAAAATGAGGATCTTAAACATAGTACAGGGTACAAAACACAATCGAATCTGCCCATAGTAGGAAAACAGTATGTCAAGGATTTGGGAATAATGATGTCCGACGACCTAACGTTTAGGGAGCATAACCAAGCAAGTATTGCGTCAGCCAGAACAATGATAAGATGGATTACGAGAACCTTCAAGTCCAGAGATCCCATCACAATGGTTGTACTCTTCAAATCACTTGTATTGTCCCGTCTTGAGTACTGCTCAGTACTCACTTCCCCCTTCAGAGCAGGAGAGATTGCTGAAATTGAGGGAATACAGTGAACATATACGGCACGCATAGACGAGATAAAGCACCTAAATTATTGGGATCGTCTCAAAGCTCTCCAAATGTACTCACTAGAAAGGAGACGAGAGAGATACCAAATAATACACATGGAAAATACTGGAGGGACAGGTCCCAAATCTGCACAGTAAAATAACAACGTACTGGAATGCACGACATGGAAGAAAATGCAGAATAGAACCAGTGAAGAGCAGAGGTGCCATGGGCACAATCAGAGAACACTGTATGAACATCAGAGGTCCACGGCTATTCAACGTCCTACCAGCGAGCATCAAATATTACAGGGACAATCGTGGACATCTTCAAGAGGAAACTAGATTGTTTCCTTCAAGGAGTGCCGGACCAACCGGGCTGTGGTGGGTATGTAGGCCTGCGGGCCGCTCCAAGCAACAGCCTGGTGGCCCAAACTCTCACAAGTCTGGCCTCGGGCCGGGCTTAGGGAGTAGAAGAACTCCCAGAACCCCATCAACCAGGTAACACATCAAGCCAGTTCTAGTGTGATAACCTCTAGATTATGCGCGCGTTAAAAATCGGTCCGCTATTTATGCATAATTAAAAACTCATTAAACCTTATGTAACAATCGCAATTTACCCAATAACATTACAGGATAAACGTTACTTAGTACCCAGACCCAAGCACCAGCACACCAAGGAAGGGGAGTGGAATGGGGGAGTGGGATGGGGGTCTGGAAGGGTTTAAAAGACATCTTGTCAATGGCACTAGAGCCTGACCGGACCCCGAACTCGGGTTTCATGTTCCAGACCTTCCAAGCAACGTGTCAGCAGGAAAACTACCTTAATGGACAAAAGTCGGTAACTAAAGCAGAGTTACGGTGAATGATATAGACATGGTACAATAAGCAGAAACATGGTACCGAAGAAAATTAGTATGCATAGTAGGCCTTCACCCAAGTGATCAGTATTCCTCCAAATCCTGGCGCTCACCCTGAGACTCCAGACAGCGTGTGCACCTTCACCAGGATGTGTTGCTGAGCTGTGTTGAGAGTCTGGGGGGAGAATGGTAACAGTAATAAAAGAGGATGACAAAGCAAGGAAGAATGCCACAAGCTTCACGAATGGTTCAACAACTGGCTGCTCGGGTTCACTCCAGGCAAGTGCAAGAAAATCAAGAAAAGTTCATTATAGAAAACCTGGCAAGGAGATACCACATCTAGAGCGCTATACCCAAGGAAGACAATGCTCTAATTACGTTATACCAATACTGGTATACATGTCTTGAAAATGTTACTCTCAGCAAAGTAAACAAGAATTCCGACACTTGCACACAAGACCAGTTTTAGAGTGTGTAGCACAAGTGCCGAGCCTCCCGCCATGAAGATGACACACTTAACGTACCCAGGAGCCGAGTATGAACAACGAGGGCACACTTAAATTTTGCACCAGTGGAAGAGCGGAATCTGAAAGTCTTCGACGTTTGCCATGGCTGGATAAAGAATACATGAGCGGAAAATAAGAACACAATCAATAGTAACATTAATATATATTAATGTTGTTAATGTTATCAAGAGTAACATTTGACACCATAACTAAGCTTATTGGACCCGGGTTAACACGTGGGGTATTGGCTGCTTTGTCTGGGAAGAAAATTTAACACGCCCACCCCGTGGGCGGTGGAGGAGGGGGGGGTTAGCGGCACAGTAGCTTCACAAACTCAACCCCACACTTAATTTAGCTAAGCAATTAATTTTTTAAAGCTAGTTACATATTTTATTACACATACATATGTATATATTGCATACATGCTAATATACCCATACATATATGTATACTGTGACCTATGCACACACTTTTATACATGTGTATATACTATGGAACTATGACAATGGGTGGCCCCAAGATAATAGCCGTAATTTATATCCCTGCATTAAATGATAAAAGACCCAGACAAGAGTGATAGAAACAAGACAACCATTAATATAATAAAGAGACTAGATCAGTTGCCTGCAGGAATGGATCCAGACTTATAATGATGGATGACTTCAACCACGGAAAGATAGACGGAGAACGAGGGACCCACCTGGAGGGGCAGATACATGGAGAGCTAAACTCTTGCAAGTGGCAAGAAGAAACTGAGCCAACATGTCAAGGGACGAACAAGAATGAGAGGCAATGATGAACCAGGTAGACTACCTGATATTCACCTTTAATGAGTCAGAAATAAGGGAAGTCAAATTTGAAGTCACTGTGGGATTGAGCGACTACAGGGTATTGGCATTTGAGTATCTGGTGGAGGTAGTGATAACTTATCCAAGGATGGTATCAGAAAGGAAAAGACAGTTACCGGGCAGGAAACTATGATGAGATAAGAAACTTCCTAATGTGAATTCCGTGGGAAACAGAACTCAGAAAAGACTGTACAGGATATGATAGACTACGTCACACAGAAGTGCCAGGAAGCTGCAGACAGGTTTATCCCGGCCCAAAATGAGAAAAAATAAAAGCAACAGAAGAATCCATGGCTGAATCAGGCATGTAAGGAAGCAAATTAATCAAGTACAAGAACATTGGGAAACTACAGTAATAACAGAACACCAGACAGCAGAGGTAGTTACCAGAGGGCCAGGAATGGGTACCGAGTGAGGAGGGAAGCAGAGTATAAAAAATGGACGACATCGCAAGTAAAGCCAAGATCAAACTAAAATTGCTCCACAGTCACATCGAGAAAGACAGCAGTGAAGGAAGTGATGAAACAAAGGGGGACAACAGAGAATGACAAGGTGGTATGTGAAAAAACATGAGAATCCAGGAGCGACAATAGAGCAAGATGTCGTCCCTATATCGAGAGGGGCGGTAAACCAAGCAACTTCTGAGGAATTTGAGCTTACCTTTGAGCTTTGACCAGTGAGGTCAAAAGAAATCTGTTGGAGCTGAATGGGACAAAGGCTGTTAGGCTTGGCAATCTCACCGTGGATGCTAATAGAGGGTGCAGAAAAATTAAGTGTGAAACTATTGTAAAGTGATGTAACGGGTCACTTTAAAAACGAGACCTACCGGAAAGCTGGAAGACGGCTAATGTAGTCCCAATATACAAAATGGGTGACAAGCAAGAGGTACTGAACTACAGGCCAGTTTCCCTAACTTGAATACCATGCAAGGTGATGGAGAAGATAGTGAGGAAAAAGCTCTTAGAATATCCAGAAAGAAGCAGCTTTATAACACTACCAGCATGGGTTCAGAGATGGTAAATCGTGCCTCACAAGTTTAATAGAATTCTATGACAGACAACACAAATTAGGCAAGAAAGAAGGGTGGACAGACTGCATTTTCCTAAGACTGTCAGAAAGCATTTGACAGTACCCCATAAGTGTGTTATAAAAGTTGGAGATACTGGCTGGAATAAAGGTAAGGCGCTCCAGTGGATAAGGGAACAGGAAACGGCGAGTAACTGAGGAGGAAGACAGAGTGGCGAGATGTCCCCAGCGGGGTCCCACAGGGCGCTATACTTGGACCCATCCTGTTTCTGATATATGAACACTATCTTCCTGTGTGAATAGACTTATTCCTCTCTGTTTGCTGATAATGTAAACATTATTAGAAGAATAAAGACAGATGAAGATAGACTACAGGACGACATGGACAAACTGGAGGAATGGTCTAGAAAATGGCTAACATTTAACTCAGGAAAGTGTAGAGTAATGATATTTGGCAAAGGGAGCAGGAGACTGAACACAAGGTACCATCTGGGAGGTGAAATCATGCAAGAGTCAAATAAAGAATGATCTGGGGGTTGATATCACACCGAACCTGTCCCCAAAAGCCCACATCAAAATGATATCAGCGGCATATGCTAGATTGTCCAACATATGAACTGCCTTTATACATTTATGTAAGGAATCATTGAGAACCTTGTATGCCACTTATGTCAGACCAATGCTGAGATATGCACCTCCAGCTTTAACTCCATACCTAGTTGAGCACAAAACAAGATTCAGAGGTGTTCCACCACACTGGTCCCAGCAGTGAGAGGTATGAGTTACGAGAAAATGCTACGGGAACTAAACCTCACATCCCAGGAAGACAGAAGAGTTAGGGGAAACATGATCACGACCTACGAAATTACCAGGGATTGACAGTGGACAAAAACTATTTAGCCTGACAGCTGGGTGGACAGCGTTTCGGATTCGTAGTCCTGAGGTTCCGGGTTCGATCCCCGGTGGAGGCGGAGACACATGGACAAAATCTCTTTCACCCTGATGCCCCCGTTACCTAGCAATAAATAGGTACCTTTGAGTTAGACTGCTGCTATGGGCTGCTTCCTGGGGGTGGAGGCCTGGTCGAGGCCCGGGCCGCGGGGACAATAAAGCCCCGAAATCATCTCAAGATAACCTCTCAATATAAGCATATGCGGAAACAGAAACAATGGGACACGGGTGGAAATTCAGTACCCAAATGAGCCACAGACATCAGAAAGAACTTTGTGTCAGTAGTTAAATAGAATGCATCATGCAATGCAGGATGTGGTGGAGGCTGACTCCATACACAGTTTCAAATGTAGATATGATAGACCCCAGTAGGCTTAGGAATCTGTACACCTGTTGACTGACGGTCGAGAGGCGGGACCAAAAGGTCTTTGCTTCTTCCCCGAGGTTCGAAGCTCAACCCCCGCAAGCACAACTCTGCAAGCATACATACTGAATAACTACAATGAAAGGCGAGTAATGCCAAAGTGCTTTCAACCCATCAGAGCCGTATTCAGCAGAAAGAAAAAATTAAGGAAGAGAATATAGGGAGGGGCCCGCATGGTGCCAGAACGGGAGGCGGGAGAGAAGTGGGTAAGGAAGGAGGAAGGGAGGGAGGCGGGAGAGAAGTGGGTAAGGAAGGAGGAAGGGAGGCGGGAGAGAAGTGGGTAAGGAGGGAGGGTAAGGAGGCAGCCAGATCAAATTATCACCTGTAAGTCACCAGGACCTGCGGAAATGCCTGATGGTAAGATACAACAACGGAAGGAAGCACACAAGATATAAAACAGGTCGTGGGAACCTGAAATAAGAAAACCCGTAAAGTTACATTTTAAAATGTGGAAAAACTAACTACATCTTTAATGTAGTTAGTTAACGTTTCTGCCCGAAACGCTGCGCGTACTAGTGGCTTTACAAGATTGTAATTACCATATTATATATTCTCACATTCCCAATGTACCTTCTTGTATATGAATAAATAAATAAATGTTATACTAACATCTAACTACAATAAACCTATCGTTGCCACAAGATACTGGGCAGAGGAGAATTTCAGACCTAAACGTAAATGCACCTGTGCACAGACCATAGGGAAATATTCAACGTAACAAACCTTTGTGCTACATAATATAGGGCAGTGGGAACATTTCCACTAACCTAACGGGAAATGTCGCAGTGTATAAGGAAAAAAATGACGCTAACAAACTTTTGTGCAATATTGGAATTTATGAAGGGAACGAGACGATACAAGTCAGGGCTAACATTTAAGGTATTGGGAAGGGACGGGAACTATCAGGAGGAAGCGCAAAGTCATTGCTACTTTTTTTTTTTAATTTTGTCCCGAAGGAGAGTTTATTGGGCAGCGCCACTCATCTTGAGTGCGCCACCCAGACTATGTAGCACTTCGCATGATCTGGATAAGAAATAATTTGGGTGGTCTCCTCAATCAGATTTCGTTCGACAAAGCCACTACAGTGAACTATTCTTTTCGAGGCATTTCAACCAGCGGAGTGGTCAGCAAGACCAACTTGTAGAAAAACTGCATATTACTGTGCAGTCCCAAGTGAATACTGATGCTGACACACCCGGGTCTGGAGTAGTTTTACAGTCTGGTCCATCTACTTGCAATCACAGTTCTTGAAATAGATCAGATATACGCAACGTGTTAAGGCAATGAGGGAGTTCTTAATTAAAATGGATTTTACTGCATTATTGTTTTTCCACCACTAAGGTTGTCATTAAACATCTTGAAAGGTCTGGGGAAGTTCAGCCCTTCAGAATAATACAGCACAGGCGAGTTCAAGTTTGAGTTGGACTTAAGTTTAATTACAAATGATTCGTTGTGCCTGGTTAAAAAGAGGACATCTATTTACGATATATATTTTGGTGAATGCTTCGTTAGTGAATTCTGGGCTGCAAACCCGTAGGGCTTCCAAATATATGTTAGAGAACACGAATATTTGACTAATGTGGTGGTTGGTATAACAATGCACACTACAGCACACACTTGTAGCTTTTTATAAAAATTAAGCTTGAAAGATCTATTGTTCTTGTAAATCATGATGTCCAAGAAGGGTAAAGACCCATGTTCCTCTTCCTCGACCCCACATATTCGGCCTGCTGGTGGTGGTCTACTGTAACCCCCCCCCCCGCATAGCGCGCATGGAAAAAAAGACCTCAACGGAGATTTTTTACTTTAATTACATTCAACCTGCACACCTTATAATTAAGGTCAGCTGGTTACAAAATGTCTAATGTCAATATCCACGTTTACAATAAATTACAAGTTGAAGTTGCCAAATCAAAATTTTATGTCTCCTTCAAAAGGTTTTTTTCAATTCCTTCCACAGCTACCTAACGACTTGGGCTGGACGGTAGGGAGGCGGTCTCGCTTCATGCAGGTCGGCGTTCATTCCTCGACCGTCCAAGTGGTTGGGCAACATTCCCTTTCCCCCGTCTCATCCCAAACCCTTATCCTGACCCCTTCCATGGACTATATAGCCCTAATGGCCTTGTGCTTTCCCTGATAATTCTCTCTCCCCCTCCAGAGCTTGGTAACCAGGAGTCCCAGGAGACAGTCCTGGTGTATATCGCTTACAATCAGAGTGAGACTTGTTTTAACCACATTTAAGCTTATAATAACCAAGCTTTAATCAACACAGCATAACCCCCCCCCCCTTCCACCAATACTATGTGCCTCTAAATGTTAACAAGTCCCCAGGGCGCAGCAACCCCCCCACCCCCCTCCACACACACACACACACACACACACACCGAACCGGCACCACGGTCAAGCCGGCACCAGATCCCCTTAGCCGACCAGTCGCAGTATCTATCCTGCTGTTGATTGATGCCTTCCTGTGGTGGAGGCCCCAAGGACACACATTCTTCCACGTCCTTCATTCACCTCCAGACTGAGCCAGAGGTCCGGGCAGCATCACTTAAGCCTGCAGTTCTCAACGGAACACAGTGCTATAACAAGCACACAAAATTAAGACAAGGAACTGATGCTGGTATACTGACAAGTTGCTACGAGCATTTGAGGTGATTCTGGTAATTCAACTATATTTGGACGCTGCGGATAGTGGCGTCCAAATCAAAGGTTGCTTTGAGGTTTACACAACTTTGGTTATGGTAAGCTTAAATCGCCATATTCTCTCATTCGAGAATTGGCAACGAGGGTGTCAGTGGCGTCAATAACGCTGGTTGAGGGTGTTTTACCTAGTGGTGGTGGGGTGGGGGGGGGAGGGGGTCAACTAGCCAGAGGAAGAAGATATTGCCCATCCCGTGAGCGGCAGAGCACCCCCATCCCCCCTCGTTGTAACACCATAAATGTGTTTTGTTTTTTATTTTATTTTATTTTACAAACAACGAGAGTCAAGTCACTATATTGGAGGAACCATAGAGTCGCCCTTTAGCAATTAAGAAGTCACACCTTAAGAGATTTAATGGTCAGAGGTTGAGTAGAGGTCAGATCCTGTGAAGTGACCTTGCTGTCTGCTAAGCTGATAATTGCAACCAGTGGCTGTCTTTCCATCAAACAAGCCGCTGTTTAGGCGTGATAGCCTCTGGTTATCTCCTTGGTAGGCGGAGCTTAGCTCCCGGTTCCCATAAATACCCTTGGAACGTTACATTTGTAGACTGTGGAGGGCAGCGATAACCAGACCTACTCTGGAGAGGTTCCCTCAGCCAGACTAGGCCTGTCAGGCCAGTTGGGTCCTGTCACCCATATCCCCCCCCCCTCTACCAACTTAGTCTCAGACTTTGGTGAGTGGACTTGTAAGGTGACGTATATCGTGATCTCAACTTAGGGGTTGTGTGATGTTCAGGGGCAGTCAGTCGTAGTGCTCAATTTTGTGTGTGGTGACTCATGCGTATTAATGTTGACATATTGAACAGCAAGTGAAATGAGTGAATTATGATACCCATAATAGTAAATATATAATTAATTTAATTTTGTAAATTGTCTAATTCTGATCCTTAGATCTTGGATTTTGCAAGCTAGACTGGAGAGCACTAAACTTTACTAGCTTAAGATTTGGAAATGAACATTTTTGGTTATAAGAGTTATATTCGTACAGCGGGTATAACAATATAACTTGTACAGACAAGTTTCATTCCTTCTCTTAGTTAACTAGAATGAATGGTGGCAGCAACTAACAACCTTCTATTTCCTATTCTTACCTTTTATCTTTCTACTATTCTAGACCTTACTTTCTACTCTTCCACTTTCCTCAATCTCATTCTCTCCCTCCCATTCTAAACTTTCCCCCCCCTCCCCCTGACCATACTCCTCACACCTCCATTCCACCTCACTACCTCCCTCACCCCATGTCTATTCTTAATGTCTTTTCCCATTTTCTGATACGTTACTCCGTACCCATCCCGTGGGGGGCCGTGCACACCTCCGTACCCATCCCGTGGGGGGCCGTGCACACCTCCGTACCCATCCCGTGGAGGGCCGTGCACACCTCCGTACCCATCCCGTGGGGGGCCGTGCACACCTCCGTACCCATCCCGTGGGGGGCCGTGCACACCTCCGTACCCATCCCGTGGAGGGCCGTGCACCCTCCGTACCCATCCCGTGGGGGGCCGTGCACACCTCCGTACCCATCCCGTGGGGGCCGTGCACACCTCCGTACCATCCGTGGGGGGCCGTGCACACCTCCGTACCCATCCCGTGGGGGGCCGTGCACACCTTCGTACCCATCCCGTGGGGGGCCGTGCACACCTCCGTACCCATCCCGTGGGGGGCCGTGCACACCTCCGTACCCATCCCGTGGGGGGCCGTGCACACCATCCCGTGGGGGGCCGTGCACACCCATCCCGTGGGGGGCCGTGCACACCCATCCCGTGGGGGGCCGTGCACACCCATCCCGTGGGGGGCCGTGCACACCCATCCCGTGGGGGGCCGTGCACACCCATCCCGTGGGGGGGCGTGCACACCCATCCCGTGGGGGGCCGTGCACACCCATCCCGTGGGGGGCCGTGCACACCCATCCCGTGGGGGGCCGTGCACACCCATCCCGTGGGGGGCCGTGCACACCCATCCCGTGGGGGGCCGTGCACACCCATCCCGGGGGGCCGTGCACACCCATCCCGTGGGGGGCCGTGCACACCCATCCGTGGGGGGCCGTGCACACCCATCCCGTGGGGGGCCGTGCACACCCATCCCGTGGGGGGCCGTGCACACCCATCCCGTGGGGGGCCGTGCACACCCATCCCGTGGGGGGCCGTGCACACCCATCCCGTGGGGGGCCGTGCACACCCATCCCGTGGGGGGCCGTGCACACCCATCCCGTGGGGGGCCGTGCACACCCATCCCGTGGGGGGCCGTGCACACCCATCCCGTGGGGGGCCGTGCACACCCATCCCGTGGGGGGCCGTGCACACCCATCCCGTGGGGGGCCGTGCACACCCATCCCGTGGGGGGCCGTGCACACCCATCCCGTGGGGGGCCGTGCACACCCATCCCGTGGGGGGCCGTGCACACCCATCCCGTGGGGGGCCGTGCACACCCATCCCGTGGGGGGCCGTGCACACCCATCCCGTGGGGGGCCGTGCACACCCATCCCGTGGGGGGCCGTGCACACCCATCCCGTGGGGGCCGTGCACACCCATCCGTGGGGGGCCGTGCACACCCATCCCGTGGGGGGCCGTGCACACCCATCCCGTGGGGGGCCGTGCACACCCATCCCGTGGGGGGCCGTGCACACCCATCCCGTGGGGGGCCGTGCACACCCATCCCGTGGGGGGCCGTGCACACCCATCCCGTGGGGGGCCGTGCACACCTCCGCACCCATCCCGTGGGGGGCCGTGCACACCTCCGCACCCATCCCGTGGGGGGCCGTGCACACCTCCGCACCCATCCCGTGGGGGGCCGTGCACACTCCGCACCCATCCCGTGGGGGGCCGTGCATCCCTCCCCCCCCAGGACCCATCCCGTGGGGGGGGGCTGATATGAGCGTGGACTGCGTCGGCGGCACAGACCGGGGTTCAGGAAGAACTAGTGCACAAGTACAAGGTCAGCGCCACACGTGTTCAAGGTCTTTATTTAGTTCTCTCTGGGCTTACTGGGTCGCGGCTCTGTTCCAAACCTCATTAATGTCAGACCATGGAATTATTTTATTTCCAGTTACACGCTGTGATAGTTTCAGTCCTTGTCTGTCCCCCTCCTTCTACTGTTCCTTGCTTCTGTGGTCTGTCTCTCAATTACTTTTCCACATTCTCTCCTGTGGTGCGAGACATTAGCCTGTCACACCCTTCCTTCCCTCAACACCCCCCCCCCTGCCGCCCCCACTAGGCCTATACACCTTATACGAGTTTAGTCATTTATTATGCACCTCATACCCATTCATGTCTGGAATTGGATAGGGTAAGAGGCACAATGGCATCAGGTATGAGCGGGCAATACCCATGTCTTTCAATACAGGTAAAGAACAAGTGTTCAGGTGACCATAGTTACATTTCTCACTGTGTAATATCACAGAGGGTTGAAAAACATTGCAAGAATGATGTTATGGAACAACCCGACCACTCGACCGGTTGTAATGACCAATTTAAATATTAATAATGATCATATTTTTAAAAACTAAAATAGCCATAATTAATGTCAAATTCTTCAGCGTAAATAAATCACCAACCTAAATTTAGGGGTTTAAACGATAAATATTTAAACTTACAAAGCAGTTGAGACTGATTAGCAGAAAGTGCGATCCTTTCCCTACGACGGCTGGGGTTGACTGAGCCGTGTTCACTCACAGCCCTCCTGAGCTTCTCCCCGTTTTCTTCCCAGCAACCATAAATATATAGTCATCGCATTTAATAAGTTCCCCATTTACGTCGGAAGAAAATGCATTTTTTTTGTGAATGTGCTGTAGATGCTTTTATCTCACTAGATTTGTTTTATGCTCATCTTCAGCGAAACTTAGTAGGTACATATAAGAGATTCCAGTATTATCACATTTTTAAGACAGTAATCAGAAACAACCCTCATGCTCAGCTTGCTGCTAAATTAACTACCCTTGATTCCCAGAACATATACACAGTCAACAAACAAAAGCAAAATTATACAGACCATATACACTGACGGGTCTCTCAATTCAGCTATCTGGAGGGCAGGAAGTGCTGTTATTGTTCACCAGCCCCAAGGTACACAACCAAGAAGAATACGTCAGTACCTGGGCATCCATCTTGCAAGTCGTTATCANAGCTCTTTCTGACCTAGATGTTATCTCCTTTTCTTTGCAGCCAAAAAATGATCAGGGACTTACTCCGATCAACTGTGTTTTGCACCAACTTCGGGTTAGATGCCAATTCTTTTCTCACTTCCAGCCTAATGTTTGTTTATCTTGGTTGCTGCAGTGTTTGACTTCCTTTACTGCTGCTTCAATTTTTCCTTCTCCTTGGCCACTTGTGCATAGGTGAGTTGCATATCTTTCTTACACTGTTCTATTCCCTGTGTAACTTCCTCCATCTGTGTGTGTGTGTGTGTGTTCACCCCTTCAACTAGGTGAATACATGCATGCACGGAAAGGGGGCCTGACGGCTGAGTAGACAGCGCTCAGGATTCGTAATACTAGGGTCCGGGGATAGATCTCCGGCAATGGTGGAAACAAATGGACAGTTTCTTTCACCCTGATGGACCTGTTCACCTAGCCGTAAATAGTTACAGGGAGTTACAGCTGCTATGGGCTGCTTCTGGGGGGAGGGAAATTGAGGCAAGCACAACTAGGCGAGTGTACACACGCACATTTTTGTAAACCTTATTCTGGAGACATTCATGTATCAACATGTCAAGCAGGCCACAATTGAAAATGGGAAATAGATTCACGGAAAATAAAAAGGTAATGTGTGAAACATTAAACAAAGTTCCAAAGTGTGACATTACACACAGAAATTACACTAACGTGATGCATCAAATGAACAGTGATGTAAGGGCGAAGAAGAACGACCTATTGACATAGCTAGAGTGCAGGGGGGAGTTGTGTAAAATCCTGGTTTGTGCCTCGGAGAGGCTACGGGATCCAATAGTTCAGTAGAACTTCGGTTTCAACTCTTTTTTTTTTTTTTTTTTTTTTTTTTTTTTTTTTTTAACCCTGTCGTAGCTCAGTCGATTAAGGCAGTATCTGGGATGCTCCTGGACACAGGTTCGAATCCTCGTCACGAACCTTGTAGATTTGTTCCAAAGTGTGTTTGTACAAAATGAAATCTTCAGGGAACCAGACACAATAAGAATCCAGAGAACAACATAGAGCACAGAGGTGTCTAGAGACGAAGTGGGGAAGAAATGCTCAAGGAGCTAAGAACAAACAGTTGGTCCAGATGGAGTTTCACCATGGGTTTTAAGAGAATGTGCACCTGAGCTCGGCATTCCACTTACTGATTTTTCAGGCATCCCTGTGTACAGGAGTTGTAGCTGATGTGTGGAAAAATGCTTAATATAGACCTGTATCATTGACAAGTTTAAGTCAAATATGGAAAATAATTAAAACTAAATGGGTAAAACACCTGGAGAAAATGATATAATATCAGGCACAGTATGGTGTTCGATCTGCAAGATCCTGTGTAACGAATTTACTCATTTTCTATGATCGAGCCACAGATTTTACAGGAAAGAGATGGTTGGGTTGACTGCATCTATCTGGACCTAAAAAAGGCTTTTGAGAGTTCCACATAAGAGGTTGTTCTGGAAGCTGGAACATATTGGAAGGATGACAGGTAAGCTTCTAACATGGATGAAAATGTTCCTGATAGAAAAATGAAGGCCGTAATCAAAGGCAATGTATCAGATTGGAGGAATGTCACAATTGGAGTACCACAGGGTTCAGTTCTTGCACCGGTAATGTTCATTGTCTACTTAAACGCTCTTCCAGATGAAATACAGAATTATATGGATGGAGAAATACTAAAGAAATTGTTCACGACTTTTGTTAGACCAAAGCTGGAATATGCAGCAGTTGAATGGTGTCCGTATCTTAAGAAGCACAGCAACAAACTGGAAAAATTGCAAATACATGCCACTAAATGGCATGTCAAAAATTGCAAAGACATGCTCTCAGAGCTGAAGGACAAGAGCTACAAGGAGAGGGTAGAGGTATTAAGTGTGCAAAAACTAGAAGATAGAAGAGGCAATATGATCACTACGTACACAATAGTAATGGGAATCGATAAAATTGATAGGGAAGAATTCCTGAGACCCGGAACTTAAAGAACTAAGAGGTCAAAGATTTAAACTAACGAAACAAAGCTGCCGGAGAAATATAAGAAAATTCACTTTTGTAAAAGAGTGGTAGACGGTTGGAACAAGTTAGATAAGAAGGTGGAGGCCAGAACCGTCAGTAATTTCAAAGCGTTATATGACAGTCCTGGGGAGACGGAACACCACGAGCATAGCTCTCATCCTGTAACTATACTTAGGTAATTACAAGAATGAGGGAAGGGGATGTTTCGTCAATACTGGATCGAATTTTCACCATGATGATGATTTTGACATCCAGTACATTCCTCTCTTGGGAAAGAGTGATAATGTCCTGTTGGAAATTTAATATACTTTGCGATATAATCTCCCGGTTTGGTGCCTTTTGATAATTACCTTACCTTACCTTGCGATATAATCTAGAAAACAGTAGGGACATTGAAACAGTTGATAAACTCGATTTCAAGAGAGGACACTGGGGTAAACTTGGTAAATTCTTTAACGAGTTTAATTAGACAGTCTTCTTGCTAGGCAAAGTATGCCAAATTTTGCGATATATACGATGAAGGCGCGCGCACATTCATATTAAGATACAGGACCAGAAAACAGGATTGTTCATCAGAAATTGAGGGCGCCAGAGATAAGAAAATATGTTCAACATAGGAAGAAGACTAACCTGCAAACATAACAGCACTAAAAGCAAGCAAGAATCAATTACACATCAGTAAGGAGAGAGGCAGAAAGGAACTTTGAGAAAGGTATAGTGGACGAATGTAAAACGGTTCCAGGCCATTTCTGTAAATTCATTAAAAGCAAGCTGCATGTAAAGGATAAAATCCAGAGATTGAGAACGGGGGAACAGGACTCTATAGTAGGCATCCTTCAGTCTCGGGAGACTATGGAGTAGAGTTCTGGTTTCCAGGACGCAAAGCTTGGGTAGGTCAATATGGAGTAGCTGTTACCCATGCAACAGGTCCCCCCCTCTCCATGTTGCTGAAATTATCCAATGGAAAGGCGATGCCAATACATATGGTTCCAGCACCGTCGCAGGAGCTGCCAGAACGAGGTCGAAATCAACGATGAACTGCCTTAGGGGCTCCAACTCCGGCTTTTCCTCGTTGACTCCTGAAGTCTTTCCCAAAAGAGGGGTATGGCTGCAAGGCAGTAGAGATTTGAAATCATGATTTTCCTTTCCCTAGATGAGCTGCCTTCCCAGGCTAACGAGTCCCATCTACCCGGAGCAGCTGGTTTTAAGCTGCCTTAAGGTTAAGTTTTAAGCTGGTTTAAGGTTTAGAGGCACACCCTCTCTCCTTCTGTCAGTAAAAGCATTTCCGCCGGACTTGAAGACTAAGCCACCCGTGCAGGCCAGGAGTTGGACTTGATTGTCAGAGGCTATTGAGATGCACGCCATATGGGAGGTTTTTATGGGTAATGGGAACTCGTCCCCCATTACCACCCTCCTTGCTATGACAACCCCCTTGGATCAGAGGGGCTACAGGACTACTGAGAACGAAAAAAGTGACACACTAAATGAACAGTTCCAAAGTGTCCAAAATGAGTGTCAAAGCCGGACCCCACTGCCAATTCCAAAGCACACCATAGAATAAATAGTGGTTTCCCCAAGATAAAGTTGAAAAATTACTCAAGGGGGTAGGAAGAAATATAGCAGTTGGACCTGATGGAATTTCACCTTGGGAGCTGCGATAATATGCATCTGAGCTGAGCTTTCCACTCCAAATATTATTCCAGATATCCTTGTGCACACGAATCTTGGGAAATATATGGGAAAGGCAAACATAGTAGCAATCTATAAAAAAATGTAGTAAAGAGGAACCTCTATATTATGAAGGTTGAGAGCCTAGTGCTACGGGTGGCAACTGCTGGTTGTGCACGGAGTTGGGCCAGGTGCGGAACTTTGAGAATGTTGGTCCTTATAATAATAGTGTATCATTAACAAGTGTGGTAGTTAAAACACAAGAAACAATAGTTAAAGCCGAATGGGTTGAACACCTGGAGAGTAATGACATAATAAACAGGCAGTATGGTTTTTGAACAGGAAGAGCCTGTGTAACAAATGTTTGATAGCCACGTATATATACAAGAGGTGGTTGGGTTGACTGGACCTAAAAATAAAAGGCTTGACAGCCCTCCACACAAAAGGCTGTAATGGAAAGTGGAACATGCTGAACATGCTAATGACAGGGAGACTTCTGACATGGATGAAAAATTTTCAAACTGACAGATGAGGGTGGTAATCAGAGACAATGTATCTGACTGGAGGAGTGTTACTAGCCGAGTACCACAGGGTTCGGTTCTTGCACCAGTAATATTTGTCGTCTACATAAGCAATCTACCAGAAGGAATGCAGAATGATATGAACATGTTTGCTGATAAGATACTGGGGATAGATAAGAGACGCAGATGATTGTAATGCCCTTCAAATCGCTCTAGATAAAATAAGTGCTTGGATTGGCAAATGGAGTTCAGTGTGAAAATAAATGCCGTGTTATGGAATGTGGACAGAGAAAATAGACCACACGTAACTTAGAATTATGTGGAATAGAATTGCAGAACACTAAGAGAGACCTAGCGGCGATTTTGGAGAGTAAGTTCGTCAGAGGAACACATGAACATTATGAGGAGCGTGCATGTTGCTTTCCAACTTCAGACTTGCTTTTAATTATATGGATGTGAACTACTAAAACTGTTCATGACTTTTGTGAGAACAAAATTGGAATATGCGGCAGTTGTATGGTGTAGAAATTTCAAGAAGCACGCAAATAAACTGGGAAAAAGTGCAATGGCATATTACAAAATGGCCTTCGGAACTGAAAAACAAGAGTTACGAGGAGTGACAGGAGGAGTTAAACATGCCAAAACTAAAGATGCAAGAAAGAGATGTGATCACCACTTACAAAAAACTAACGGGAATCGACCTAATTGACAGAAGAATTCCTGAAACCAGCAACTTCACGAAGAGGACGACACAGGATCAAGCTAAGAAAACAAAGGTGCCGAAAAAATATTCTGAATGTTTTCTTTTGCAAGCAGTGGTAGACGGTTGGAACTAGTAAAGTGAGAAGGTTGTGGAGGTCAAAACTGTCGGTAGTTTCAATGTGTTATACGACAGTGTACTGGGAAGACAGGAAACAATGATCGTAGCTCTCGTCCTGTAACTAGCTAATTGCACTTGGGTAATTACACACGCACAGACACACTGTCTGGAGCACATCTCTGCCTGGAGCAGGACAGGAGCCAGGAGACCAAAAGGCCAACACGTGAACGAAACTACCTCCCTATAATGACTAAAAAAAATAATAATAAAAAAAAATAAAAAAAAAGACTGGGAGTGACATGACACCGAACCTAACTCCAGAGGCTCATAGAAATAGAATAACGTCAGTAGTATAAACCGGGCCTATGCGCTGCAATTTTGCTTTTTCCGACTGCAGCGCGTAGGCCCCGTGTTTTTTCGTTACCCCGGTGAGATTTTACTGCAGCGCGTAGGCCCCGTGTTTTTTCGTTACCCCGGTGAGATTCAACTGCAGCGCGTAGGCCCCATGTTTTTTCGTTAGCCCGGTGAGATTCAACTGCAGCGCGTAGGCCCCATGTTTTTTCGTTAGCCCGTGAGATTCAACTGCAGCGCGTAGGCCCCATATTTTTTCGTTAGCCCGGTGAGATTCAACTGCAGCTCATAGGCCCCGTGTTTTTTCATTAGCCCGGTGAGATTCAACTGCATCGCATAGTCCTCATGTTTTTTCGTTACCCCGCTGACCCATGCACGGGCATTGCTAATAGTCAATGACGGCATCAACTTACCTGGGGATTAAAAGGCCGGCTCCTGGCCCCATCATTTTTCATTACCTCAGCGATTGCTAATGGTCACCCCGTCTCCATCTCCCTGTCTTAAGTCCGTTTTCTGTTATAGTGTATTTATTCCCATTTTTTTCAATATTTATAGCAAAGGGGGATTCAAATGCTGTCTTCTGTCCAGCCTAATGTGCAATAGCGCCAACCATTATATGCTCGTTTTTTCTCAATAAGGTATTGCCATACTGTTTCCCATTGTCTAAAATTTCATATCACATAAGAAATGAGTTTCACCCCTGTTACCAATCCAGTATTTACCCAGGTCTTTTTCCTAAATCTAAAACTCACTGCAATTTTTGCCCATTAATTCATGTTCTGTCTAGTGTTGATAATTTGAATATCCTATTAATATCCCCCTTTATTATGTCCAATCATTCGCAGCTCTATCATGATACATCTATTTCTTCGCCTTTCTGGAGAATGTAATTTAAGCTTTGTCTTCAAGGATCGTTTATTGATCATAGGGCAAATAAAAATGAAAACCCTCTATCATCCATTTGCATGAAAACAGACCCCTGCCAGGCATGGTGACTTCATGCAATTTCAGTTGTAGTCCAATATTGCTTCATAAACTAATAGTCCCTGCAGGCGTGGTGACTCCAATGCGATTTTGTAATAATCCATAATTACTGCATAAACGCATAAATGTATATGCGTAAATACATATGCACATCTCACATTCACTCAAAACACACCTCCAACACCTTACTGTATCTTATAACAAATCAAAATACTCATTCAGTAAAAGCAAGCCTCTCATGTTTTGAAATAAGGCCTTCTGCAGTCATCTTCTTTTCTGACGTCATCATCCCTAATGCGCTGTAAGCCGCCAATAAGC
>WNGS01166011.1:24660005-24671957 GCA_020271785.1 Procambarus virginalis | reverse complement strand
ATTAACTGGGAATCTGAATTTAATAATATACAGGATATAAACTCATAACTACCTCTTTCTCTCCAAAACTCTAAGCCTCTACAACACTCACTGTCCCCTCCTTACAAAACAAGTAATGATAAATAAGAAAAAATAAACCCGTGGCTCACAAGTGGCATAATTAATCAATCAACCAAAAAACATGAATATGAAAAGAATTTAGGAGTGCCTAGTTACAAAGGAAGTATTAAAAGGTACTCATCAGTGCTACCAGTATCATAAGAAAAGCTAAACTTTCATAATATGAGACTAGATTCAAAGAAGCAAAAGGCAACATGAAAAGCACATGGAATACCATCTCTAATCCTAGGAACTAAACAACACTCCCACAACCAGATACACTCTCTAAGGATGGCCTTAGACCGTCATCTGATTTAGAAATGGTGAATGAATTTAAAGATCTTTTCATCGATTGGTGCTAACCTGCAAGTAAAATCCCACAGACTCAGACACATATAAACACATATCTCTCAGGCAGCTATCCAACTCCCTTCTCCTTTCACCAGTAAGCCCGACAGATGTTGTGTCCATCATACACTCACTAAAAAACCAAAGCTGGGAACAACAGTGAAATCCCATCCATTGTAACAAGAGCGCTCCCATGCCCTTGCGCCACCTATAGCTCTGCTGTTCAACAAATCCTTGAGTGTCATACCTTCCCTGATATCCTTAAAAAAACAAGAGTAACGCCAGTTCATAAAGGAGGTAATCGGCAGACATAAACAATTATAGACCAATATCAAACCTACACATACTATCAAAAATATTGAAAAAATTATCTACAAACAGCTCTACTCCTATCTCGTAAAATTCGACATTCTTAGCCCCTGTCAGTTTGGCTTCCATCCCAAAGGGTACCAACGATGCAATTATTTGTCTCCTTGATATAATTTACTCAGCTTGACAAAAAATGAGTTTTCGATCGGACTCTTCATTGACATAAGAACATAAGAACAAAGGCAACTGCAGAAGGCCTATTGCCCATACGAGGCAGCTCCTATTTATAACCACCCAATCCCGCTCATATACATGTCCAACCCAAGCTTGAAACAATCGAGGGACCCCACCTCCACAATGTTACGCGGCAATTGGTTCCACAAATCAACAACCTGTTACTGAACCAGTATTTACCCAAGTCTTTCCTAAATCTAAACTTATCTAATTTATACCCATTGTTTCGTGTTCTGTCTTGTGTTGATACTTTTAATACCCTATTAATATCCCCTTTGTTATGTCCATTCATCCACTTATAAACCTCTATCATGTCACCCCTAACTCTTCGCCTTTCCAGTGAATGCAACTTAAGCTTAGTTAATCTTTCTTCATATGAAAGATTTCTAATTTGGGGAATTAACTTAGTCATCCTACGCTGGACACGTTCAAGTGAATTTATATCCATTCTATAATATGGCGACCAAAACTGAACTGCATAATCTAAATGGGGCCTAACTAGAGCAAGATATAGCTTGAGAACCACACCAGGTGTCTTGTTACTAACGCTGCGATTAATAAATCCGAGTGTCCGATTAGCCTTATTACGAACATTCATGCATTGATCCTTTTGTTTTAAATTCTTACTAATCATAACTCCCAGATCCCTTTCGCAATCCGACTTCGCAATCTCAACACCATCTAGCTCGTATCTTGTAACTCTAATCATCGTTACCTAGCCTCAGAACTTTACATTTATCAGCATTAAACTGCATCTGCCAATCCTTTGACCATTTCAAAACCCTATCTAGATCAACTTGAAGTGATAGTGAGTCCTCCTCCGAATTAATTTCCTTACCGATTTCGTATCATCGGCAAATTTGCAAATGTTGCTACTCAAACCTGAATCTAAATCATTTATATATACAGTGGTACCTTGCATAACGATCGCCCCAAAAGACGAACATTTTGGGTAACGAACGGCCCGATCGGCGTGAAATCGTCCCGTATGACGAACGCTGGTTTGGTAACGTCAACACCACATGGTGGGGTCGCGCTGCTTCTTGCACATTCTTAGACGCCTCCGACGATGCACATAAATTATGTTGTTCTTGTTTAAAGATGCTAATGATGCTGGGATATAAATTGGTGACTGCTGAGATGTTACAAAGCATTGACGTTTTTGTAAGAAAAAAGAAATGAAATGTCTGATATACAACAAATGTCAAAAAGGTTCGTTCGGTGTTCGGCAGGTAGGCTGCTCCATTATAACTATTTTTCTTTGTTTCAAATGTGTTCCATTTGTTTTGTATTTCTCATTTACGTCTCAATAATGGCGCAGCCTACCTTACATATACACTCAATAAACAATTATGATATTTTCATTTCTTCAAATGTGTTCAATATTTATTTTTCATTTGTCTTATTGTGGAAAGGTTCGTTCGGTGGTCGGCAGGTAGGCTGCTCCATGTTTCTTACATACAAAAACGTAAATAATAAAAAAATGAAGAATTTCGAAAACCAGTACAAATGTCAAAAAGGTTTGTTCGGTGGTCTACAGGTCGGCTGCTTTATGTTTCTTAAATAAAAAAAAAACGAAAAATAAAAGAACTGTTGAAACAATTTGAAAAATGAACAAATGCCATAAAGGTTCGTTCAGTGTTTGTCGGGTAGGCTGCTCCATTATAGAGACGGAAGTGACAAATACAAAACAAATGGAACAGATTTGAAACAAAGAAAGATTGTCATAATGGAGCAGCCTACCCAACAAACACTGAACGAACCTTTTGCTATAACGAATATGAAAGACTAGGGCTGCTGGCTGGGTTAGTACTGCGTGAGCAACCATTTGTGGCACACGTGCCTCTGGCTCTCAAACACCTGTCCGACACGGTGTTGAAAGACTGCGCTCAGTCGGTGCAATTCAGACCCTATTGTTTGAAGAACATAAGGGTCATAACATTGGTGAAGCTAGGCACAATAAGGGCTTAACACAACGGTCGGATGCCAGTGATACAGCACCTATGATACACCTATGAGGAGGATACAGCGAGCGTATTCAGGTGTAGCTCTGAGCCCACCCTTGCCATCTCCAATTTATATAGATGATACATAGATGAATCGTTTTCTGCGTTCAGTGATGATGCATCTGATACAAGTAGCATAGATGAACAGTGTTAGCGGCTTCCATGGTGGTGTTGTCCATAGATATTTTCAAGAATACCTGAATCTCTTCCTGACTGATGGACACTCTTTGAGGCTAGCTAAATCTCTTCCTGACTGATGGACACTCTTTGATGCTAGCTGAATCTCTTCCTGTGTGGGACCTTACAAAGCGATCTTTTCAAGACTACCTTACAAATTGAGCTTTTCCTATAATCGTTTCAATACTACCTTATGCTTTACAAGCTTGGCTACATACCACCTACAAGTACTAAAGCCAAGGGTGTACGCGAGTGCGTTATTTGCAAGCACACAGAACGATGAAACAGGAAACGAAAATCTATCTGTAGCTGGTGCAAGGAGAGCAAAGTCGCGCTGTGTGCCATGGACTACTTCGTTTACTATTACGCACCTCCAAAGTACTGAGTGTGTAATACAGTGTGTTACTGTGTAAATAGTATGTGAAACTGTACATATTGTAATATTAGTGAATTTTTTTCTACGTAATATTGTGACAATAAACATTTATTGTGGACACATTACTGACACATGTATCACAGTTCCATGGAAAATTATGAACATTCTACTGTATACATATTGTAAAGGTCACAAATATGCATCATATACGATAAAGGAAACAAATAAAACCGCATTGGAAATACATAGAAAAAATATTTGAAAATATATTTGTGGCAACACGCGGTGCTTGAATGGCCTGCACGACCTTGTCTGGGAGCTTCACACACGGGCGACCAGCCCTGATGACGTCACAGCGCACCTTGTCCACGCCCTCACAGCCAAAGTAAGTTGAATTTGGTAATTATTGTTTACATAGACATGTTCAGGGAAGGTAATTTATCATTTTACAAAGAAAAATGATATTTTGGGGAACATTTGATGTCATGCACACTGGGGGAATTTCACAAGAAACACAGTGCATCACACTGGTTACATGGGGGACACTCGTTTTGTATGACGTCCGTTTCACATGACGAACATGGAACGGATTAAATTCGTTATGCGAGGTACCACTGTATTATAAACAACTGAGGTCCAAGACAGAGCCTTGAGGCACTCCACTTACAACATTTTCCCACTCTGACTTCACTCCATTTATACTAACTCTCTGTTTCCTTTGGTATAGCCATGCCCTAATCCAGCTTAATATAGCACCCCCAATACCATGAGCCTCTATCTTTTTAATCAGTCTTTCATGTGGCACTGTATCAAAAGCTTTGCTAAAGTCAAGGTACACAACATCACAATCCTTACCACTATCAACTGCCTCAACTATGCTAGAATAAAAAGATAACAAATTTGTTAAACATGAACGGCCATTTATAAAACCATGTTGCGACTCAATTATTAATTTATGTTTTCCAAGATGAAGACGAATTTTATTTGCTATTATAGATTCGAGTAACTTTCCCACAATAGACGTTAGGCTAATTGGTCGATAGTTAGACGCAAGTGATCTATCTCCTTTCTTAAAAACTGGTATCACATTAGCAACTTTCCAAATCTCTGGCGCTCTGCCTGACTCTATTGATTTATTAAATATGATTGACAGTGGGTCACAAAGCTTCTCTTTGCATTCTTTCAGCGCCCTGGCAAACACTTCATCCAGCCCTGGGGATTTGTTTGGTTTGAGTTTACTATTTGTTTAACCCTTAAAGTGCGCATCACGTCATATGAGTGTTGGACGTTGTTCCAGGCAACTGCGCATCACGTCATATGATGTGTTGGAGTAATACGCAAGATTTAACCCCTTAACTGCGTTGCCTCCAAATATGACACCCCCGTGGTGCGCAGGAAATAAATTCTCTGGAAAAAATTCTTTTTTCTTTTTAAAGTGTCAAAAACCCTTCCCTCAGTATGGCTATGTAAAAAAAAGGTCGAAATTGTACTTACTTTGGCTGCTATGGGGTCCGTAAGTTGGGGCGTGACGTCATCATTCCCCGTGCTCCCGTGCCGTAAGCTCCCGGGGCGGGGCGCGCGAGTTGCCGCGAATATATTTTCGTTCATTTTTTTCGCACAGTTCCAAATACATTTTATTTGTTTTTACGTGCTAATCCTATGTATAGTGAACACGTACACTATATTATGGATGTAAAACATCCGTACTGTCCGAAGACACTGTGTTACGTGCATGACACTTGTGTACACATATGCAGCACATATTTACTATGTATCATGCTAATTTATGTATATATACAATCTATTTACACACTATACACTGTCACACACTATATACATTCACCATCAACACACTCAGAACACCGCGAGTGAGAGCTGCCACACCCAGCCAGCCCTCCCTCACTTCTCCAACATTGTATTCGCCAACTTTGCCCCCTCCCATCATACAGTTATTCACACCAATGTTTCATGTTCATTTATGTATATTTACAACATATGTACACACTATACACTGTCACACACCATATACATTTACCATCAACACATTCAGAACATCGCGTAGCAGCTGCTTCGCCAATAGGAGCTGCCTCGTATGGGCCAATAGGAGCTGCCTCATATGGGCCAATAGGAGCTGCCTCATATGGGCCAATAGCAGCTGCCTCGTATATGCCAATAGCAGCTGCCTCGTATGGGCCAATAGGAGCATTTGGCCATGAACACATTCAGAACACCTCGAGTGAGAGCAGCCACACCCAGCCAGTCTCCCTCACTCCAACATCTTACTCGCCAACATTGCTCCTCCCACCATACTGTTATAGTTCTTATTACACATGTTCTATATACCTATCTACATGTTTTATTTACCAGAACTATGCAAGTAAGCCGGTATTGTGTCCAAACAGTACAGTGGCCACCATACACTGCATGAAAAATCACACAGCAGACGACGCTACGATTACGTCACATCCCTCACCAAAATAGCTCCTCTCAACATTCTCCTGTTGCTGTTCTTACACTATATACACACTATATATACCCATGTACACATGTTTTGCCCATAGCGAACCACTAAGCTAGTATGGTGAGCAAAACAAGAGTGGCAGCCACACACACACACACACGCAATGAGGCTACCTCAATTCTCGCCCTCCCTCCCTCACCAAAATTCCTCCTTCCACAATACTACGCACAACGCTAATTATAACCACAATCCTGGTCACTAATTCCTGTAAATGAATAATTGACCATACGTTTATTTTGAAAAGGAACCTAAGAAATTGTTTGAAGATTCCTAGATGGACGAAATAATGCTGTGGTGCTGTGGCAAGCGCTGTGAACATCGTGAACAGCATTGAATCACTGATATTTGAACATTGTACCCAGTCATTATCACACTCAGGCTCTTCTATAATACTATCATGGCTAAATAATACAAGTTATATATATATTTTGACATTATTAGGCGATGCTGTGGTCACACGCTGAACAGCAGTGCTGTGCGCTTATGCTGCGAGCGCCAGCCTTGGTTGCTCACTCACTACTGAGGCTCCCACACCCGGGAATGTGGACCACGATTTTTTTTAAAGATGGCGTCTGTTTACAAGAGCCCTGAGGAAGCTGATGTGAACCCCATGTAGCCGCGGGAGTTTTGAATCGAACGTGAAAAATACAAATACCCAGAGGCGCGTTGCGCAAACCAGACGCGAGCCTGCAGGCGCGTTGCGCAGTTAAAAGGTTAAACAGCCCGCGGATACACGGGGTTCACCACACCTTCATCAGGGCTCTTGTAAACAGACGCCATTTAAAAAAAAAAATCATGTGCCAAACTCCCGGGTGCTATTGGCCTCAGTATTGAGTGAGCAACCAAGCCTGACGCACGCAGCATGAGCTAACAGCACTGCTGTTCAGCTTGTGACCACAGCATCGCCTAAAAATGCTAAAATATACTTGTTCATGCTATTATGTAGCGATGATATTATTACAGAAGACCCCTGACTGTGATAAAACTGACCAGGGTTCTGATAATAGCAGATTGCGATGATATTTAGCGCTGTGCACCACGGAGGGAGGAGTAATGCTGTGGGAAGGAGGGTGGTGGCGATGTTTTCTGACTGTGTGTGGCCACCTTTTATTGACTGCACTCAGCATACCAGCTTAGTGGTTCGCTATAGTGAACACAAATGTAGATACTTATATAACGTGTGCATAGAGGGTATAAACAGCAAGAGAAATTTGGAGCCGCCATTTTGGTGAGGGCGGTGGCGTCGTCTGCACGACGCCACCGTGCAGACGACGGTGTTGTTTACTGGTTACCACGATGGTCTTTGGACACCATACCAGTTTATTTGTACAAGTATGGTGAATAAAACAGGTAGATATTTATTTATAATGTGTGTATATAGCGTAATAACACCACACAGTATTGTTGGAGGAGAAAATTAGTGCGTCTGGCCTTGAGGGCGGCAGCCATCAGCTGACTGTGTTAGGTCCTACGTCTTTGTGCCTTTACTCACCATACAAGCTTAGATGTACAGTTATGGTGAACAAAACATGTAAATACTTATATAACGTCTGTATATAAGATATATAGCGTCATAACACCACACAGTATTGTTGGAGGAGAAATATTAGTGCGTCTGGCCTTGAGGGCAGCAGCCATCAGCTGACTGTGTTAGGTCCTATGTCTTTGTGCCTTTACTCACCATACAAGCTTAGATGTACAGTTATGGTGAACAAAACATGTAGATACTTATATATAACGTCTGTATATAGTGAATTATAGCAAAAACAGTATTGTGGGAGGAGAATGTGGGCGAGTCAGATGACTGGAGGGAGGGCGGGAGTGGCTGGCTGGTACACACGGCGGTCACTCCTCGTTACTTTTTGACTCATAATAGCTACTTAGTGGTTCGTTACAGTGAACAAAACATGCAGATACTTATATATAACCTGTGCTTATAGTGTAATAACCGACAAAGTATTTGTTCACTGATTGATGAACATAACTGAATCAACAATATGCACACCATATTTTTGAGTACAGCAATGATTCACTCATTTTATTATATAAATATATCAAACTACACACTATTGAATAATATTACAGCAAAAAAACTATGAAAAATCAATCAAGAGATTGAAATAATTAGGTAATTATCTCTTTGTGGCAACTCCGGCCTGACAGCTGGTGAGCAACAGACCGCCTGGGACGCATGCTGAATCAGCGCCTATAATTTGCCAGACTTCCTCGCCCCATAGTGGGCAATATATGGCAATTACGATTTTTTTATTATTTTTCCCGTGATCAGTGAACACAAATTAACAGGTTAGGAAGAAAAAATAATTTATTTTTTTTTTCAAAATGACATGCGCCTGTGGGGATGACAGGATATTAAACCCCGAGCATGTTAAGGGTTAAGAACATTCTCCCTGGTAACTGCTAAACTCGTCAACCTGTCCTCGTCCCCACCCACATAGACTTGTTCGGCTAAAGGCATATTGTTAAGTTCCTCTGTAGTAAATACAGATATAAAATATTTGTTAAAAATACTACTCATCTCTTTATCACTATCTGTTATTTGACCTGTCTCAGTTTTTAATGGACCTATCCTTTCCCTAGTCTTAGTTCGATATAACTGAAAAAACCCTTTAGGATTTGTCTTTGCTTGCCCTGCTATACAAACTTCATAGTTTCTTTTTGCTTTCCTTATCTCTTTTTTAACATTTCTAACCAGTTGTACGAATTCCTGTTCTAAAGTGACCTCCCCATTTTTAATCCTTTTGTACCAAGCTCTCTTTTTACCTATAAGGTTCTTCAAATTCTTTGTTATCCACTTTGGGTCATTAGTAATCGATCTATTCAATTTGTGTGGAATACTACGTTCCTGTGCTTTGTTTAGAATATTCTTAAATAAGTTATATATTGAATTCACATCGAAATCCCCATTTACATCACCTATCGCTGGGTTCATGTCACGCTCCAAGACCGGCCCACACCCCATACCCAAGACTTTCCAATCAATTTGACCCAAAAAATTTCTTAGGCTATTAAAATCAGCTTTTCGAAAATCTGGCACTTTAACAGAATTTTCTCCTACAGGTCTATTCCATTCTATGCTAAATCTGATTTCTTTGTGATCACTGTTCCCTAGCTCACTCCCTATTTCGATGTCATTAATTTGTGTTTCCCTGTTAGTTAACACTAAATCTAAAATATTATTTTCCCGTGTTGGTTCCTTAATGTGTTGCGTAAGAAAGCAATCGTCAATTAATTCTAGAAAATCTTCTGCTTCACTATTCCCTGTATTATTCAACCAGTTTATTCCACTAAAATTAAAGTCACCCATGACCTGAGAAAGGCCTTTGATACTGTTAATCACAATTACCTCTTATGTAAACTCCATCATTATGGAATCCGAGGCCATGCACTGGACTATATCCAATCCTATCTTAGTGATAGACACCAATGTGTAGCCATCAATAATATAACCTCTCCCACTCTACCAATAACTGTTGGAGTGCCACAGGGCAGCATCCTGGGACCTCTTCTATTTCTTATATACATCAATGATCTGCATAATTTCTCTAACATTCTGAAACCTATTTTGTTTGTTGATGACACTACCTTCATCTACTACAACCCCAACCCACATACACTAAATAACGTTGTTAATAATGAACTAAAAAAAGTCCACTTATGGATGTCAACCAACAAACACTTAACATAGAAAAGACCTACTACATCTTATTTGGAAGCAAGTCTACAAATGCAATTCAGCTTCAGATAGACAATGTAAACATTAGCAATAAAAATTATGGAAAGTTTCTTGGCCTATTCCTAGACAAGAGACTCAACTTCAGTACCCACATACAGCACATAACTAAGAAAGTCTCTAAAACAGTTGGTATACTCTCCAAAATCAGATATTATGTACCTAACTCTGCTCTCATTTCTCTATATTATGCACTAATCTATCCCTATCTTAACTATGGTATCTGTGCATGTGGTTCAACCACTGCAAACCACCTCAAGTCCATCATCACCCAGTAAAAATCTGCTATCAGAATAATATCAAATTCTGCTTTCAGACAACACTCGGCCCCCTTGTTTAACTCCCTAAACATGCTAAACATAATTTCACTCCACAAATTCTCTTGTGTCAACTACATTTATAAAACCCTGTTCTTAAATGCAAATCCTGCTCTGAAACTCTTCCTGGACAGATGTAATAGGACCCATTATCACCACACCAGAAATAAATATCTTTGATATCCCCAGAGTTAAACTTAATCTGTGTAAACACTCTATGCAAATAAAGGGACCTAGTTTATGGAACTCACTCCCTATTGAATTGAAAAGCTGTCCAACTTTTACATCATTCAAAAACAATACTAAAAAGCAGTCTGTCTAATTACCACAAGCTACACAAGCTTCACAAAGCTTCCTGGCAATACGTTAGTAATGAATAAATATGATATATTTACTCATTATAATGTTGGTGGTAAATGTACAACACGAAAAAACATAATTTTAATCTGAAAAAGTATCTTTTTATAAAGAAATTTGACTAAAATAAAAAGCTGGTGACGCCAAATCAAGTCGACGATCCAAGCGTCGGTCAGGTCAGGTCAGGTTAGGTTAGGTCAGGTCAGGTCAGGTCAGGTTAGGTCAGCCTAACATATCATATTTATTCATTACTAACGTATTGCCAGGAAGCTTTGTGAAGCTTGTGTAGCTTGTGGTAGCTTGTGGTAATTAGACGGACCCCTAAAAAGTACCTAATTTCATCTTCATAGTTTTTTACCTTTTGCCTTAAAATTGCACTGTATCTATTGCTACCCAATCTCCCAACCTTTATGTACCCAATTTGAACATCTTTACCAGTGTGATCATTGCTGTCTTCTTTTATGTGCTGTCAATCTACTGTATGGTGTCTATTAATCTTGTTTAAATTACCAATTAAGCTGTCAATGTAATCAATCAGAGCTTTAATATACCAATGTGCTTTAATATAGTTACTAAGCTCTCTCATCTCATTTTTCTCTTGCAATGTATTTGTTATCATTTATTAATTCTGATAGAAATTACCTACGTAAAATTATGTGTTAGATTAAGGACCTGCCCGAAACGCTGCGCGTACTAGTGGCTTTCAAAATAAGCTGGTATTGTCAGGTGCTGATCACAATAAGCTGTCAGGTGCTGTCACAGGGAGAGGTTGTGTTGGCTGGAGCTCCGATTTAGCGGCGTTATTGTAGCAGTGATGGAGGGATTACTGGAGGAATTGGTGAACTTGGTTGGGGCTCTGAGAGCAGAGGTGGATTCCTTACGAGAGGAGGTGCGACAGCTGAAGCGTCGGGGGGAGGCGGAGAAGACCAAGATAAACAAGACCTCGTCATGGAGAGTCGTTGGGGACAGGGGTCTTAAGAAGACCTTGACAAGGCCGCCTACAGACGCCCTAAAGACGGCAAATTCATTTGCCGTGTTGGAGGACGAGTGCTGTGGTGAGCCAGCGGTTCACTCCGAAAAGAAATCAGCAAGGTGCGGCGAAGTGCGGGCCCCTCAGGGCGCTCAGAAAGTTAAGGAGGTACCGAGGCGAGTTTTGTTGTGGGAGATTCCCAGGTGAGGTATTTAGACAGAACGTTTTGTGCCAGAGATAGGGGGAACAGATTAAGAGTTTGCTATCCGGGAGCTGGAATTGGTGATATTGTTGGAAACATGAAAAATATTATGACGGGAAATGGGAGCAAACCCATTATTTGTATTAGTGTAGGGGGTAATGATGTTGGGAAATTTGTTGACCAGACCACACACTAGAAGTTGAAGGGACGACGACGTTTCGGTCCGTCCTGGACCATTCTCAAGTCGCTTGTCTTGTCAAGTCACAAGCGACTTGAGAATGGTCC
>WNGS01166011.1:24615640-24647816 GCA_020271785.1 Procambarus virginalis | reverse complement strand
TTTATTTTAATTTATTTATAAATTCAAAGTGGGCTGTATGTTTTAATTATTTTATGAGTTAGAGTGGACAGTGCATATTTTAATTTTACCCTGCTAGGAGTAATCCTCTTTCACAAACTTGGGAGGGGGTAATATACGTAGCCTATCAATCAAATAAATCAACTAATAGAAATTTACTGTAATGTTAATCTAATAATTAATAATGGACTTGTAACGTGAAAATACAGCTTAGCTATAATGTAGAATATAGTTTGGTTATCCAGCCTTGCACATGTCCTGATCATGTGAGCCTCATCGCCCGTAGTCAAACAATGCCCGCGACTGGACAAGTAACGTGCAGAACCAAATGATTCATTGCAGAATCTCCTTCCCCTCAATTTTCTCTGCGGATTCAGTACACAGTAACAAAATAAGAATTGAGATGTTATCTAAGAAGGAGTTATATTTAATATAATATTCTCATCCGTTTTGGTGAGTAGCCTATGTCCTAACCAATTGTCAAATTAGTGCTAGTGATTATTGTAACTTATCTGTCAATCATAAATAGAACACTTCCTTATGGCTAGCGATGTCTGTTGAGATAATAGGTGACTCTGGCATCCTACAACACGTGATTTCACAGGCAGGTTCTGAGGACTCGCTCAAGCGTGTTCTCTTGACTATGTTGACGTGCTAATAATGGCGTCTAATCTCCTCCGGCTCTGGATACATCCATGAATACGATTCTTGAATTCGTCATATTGCCTTAGGGAAGTAAACCTTGATCTGTTATTGTTTTAGTTGAATCCCGTCCTGGAGAATACGTTTTTTCATATTTAGTTCCCAGACTGGTGTTTTAAAGATACGTGTTATGAATAAATAAATAATCAGGAGACTTGGCAACGTCCCATTGTCTCTGAGAAGCCACGAAACTTATTTTCTTCTAATGATTCGCTTAGGAAAATTAGTGGTTAGTATCGTTAGTAATTGTCAACATGACGATTTTGCTTGGTATGTTAGGGGATAGTACAGTATTTATTGTGGGAAATTTCCGACAGTGGAAGCTTTGAAGTACAAAGGTTCAGAAGTACGTGTTTGGTAGTGTTTTCCACATGTGGAACTCGAAATTTAAGTGGTCGTTCTCGACAAGGATGGTACGAATGAGTGACTCATTTCAAAGGAAATTGTGACTTCACTGATCATGCACTTGTTATGGTGAAGGCGGCTGTCGAATTCAGTAGGATGGTGTCTGGGCTGTGGATATTTACTTTGAGGGAGAGGAGGAATTTGTTGTTAAAAATGTGTCTACTGATAATTTGCAAGATAGCGAGGGGTGGAGGTTTAGACTTGTTGTTTTTTGGAATGATAGCTTTATTTGCTTATATGGTTAGTAATTTGTGTGGATTTGAAGTATATGTAACACATAGAGAGGTGGGATGAGGTAGTGAAATGGGTCGTGTTTAGGAATAGGATGAGGATGGGGGTGGGATGGTCTTAGTTCAACTGGTACTTATTCACCACAATAGTTTTCTGGACTATTATACATTTTCCAAGTAAAGAGGTTCTTGGAACTAATGACTTAATACAATTCACATAATCCTGCTGGTTCAGAGCCTTCTTTTGAAATCAATTTATTCAACGGCTGAGTTTAGTGCTGATAAATGTAAAGTTCTGGGGCTAGGTAATGATGATACAGTTACAAATACGAGCTAGATGGAAATGAGATTGCGAAAGGGATCTGGGAGTTATGATTTATTAAGAATTTAAAACCAAAGGACAATGCATGAATGTTCGTAATAAGGCAAATATGACACTTAGATTTTTAATCGAAGTGTTAGTAACAAGACAGCTGGAGTTGTTCTTCAGCTATATCTTGTTCTGGTTAGGCCCCATTTAGATTATGCAGTTCAGTTTTGGTCGCCATACTATAGAATGAATATAAATTCACTTTATATGCAACGTGTCCAGCGTAGGATGACCAAGTTAATTCCCCAAATTAGAAATCTTTCATATGAAGAAAGATTAACAAAGCTTAAATTGCATTCACTGGAAAGACGAAGAGGTAGGGGTGACATGATAAAAGTTTACAAGTGGATGAATGGACATAACAAGGGGGATAATAATAGGGTAATAAAAGTATCAACACAAGACAGAACACGAAACAATGGGAATAAATTGGATAAGTTTAGATTTAGGAAAGACTTGGGTAAATACTGGTTCGGTAACAAGGTTGTTGATTTGTGGAACCAATTACCGCGTAACGTGGTGGAGGTGGGGTCCCTCGATTGTTTCAAATGTGGATTGGACATGTATATGAGTGGGATTGGGTGGTTATAAATAGGAGCTGCCGCGTATGGGCCAATAGGCCTTCTGCAGTTACCTTGTTCTTATGTTCTTATGCTTTGCAGGCTTTGCTTACTGCTGGGCCAAGGCGCGGCTGGTGCGTGGGTTAGGGGAAGCCTTAATCTGATATATTATCAGATCAATGTTTTACTTGATACCATTCTCCTCCATAAATGACTTAATATACACAATTGGGATGTAGACTTGAAGAACTGGAAAACCTCTAATTTAGATACATGCACCTAACAGACAGGAAATAGTTATTAAGTAAACATCCCCCAAAGTTTAAAAATACTAGATTATTTTTGTGTAAATATAAACATATTGACCAATGCAAGAGACAAACAACACCAATTTGATAGAGGGAGAGAGAGATTGAGAAAGAGTTCCTGACCCATGAGGAGCATCCAGACGTGCAGAGTGAAGGGGAAGGAGACGGCCATCCAGGCAGGGAGGAGCCGGGGGGCGGGCGTGAGGAAGCAAGCCCGCTCGAAGTCAAAAGGGACGCTGAAGGTGACGTACCGTGCTCGCACCTCCGTCAAGAACACGTTACCAATACCCATCTCTGCTTCGTCCTTGTGTACCTGGCCTAAAACGTGGCTATTAGTCAGAGAGGTCGAGTCACACTAGAAATTATAATATATCTTTCCATGGGGAGAAAAAATTGCAACTTTTGTAAATAATTTAATGAAAGCTTGGATACATGCGGTAGATAGCATGACTACGTTGTAAAATTATTGGTCCACTAAGACAAAGACTAATCTCGTGATGCTCTGTAATTCATTCGATGAAAAAGTTACTGGTTGTTACAGGCTTCAGAGTTTAAAATTAAGTTCGAACTGAATTTTTGGTGAACTGAACAATGACAAAATTGTCTTACCGACCATTCCAGTGAAGGTGCCATTTGAGAGGAGTGTCCCCCACATGTCTTGTCCCGGGCTGTAGAAGACTGGGGTGAAGTTGAGAGCCTCGCCCAGCGCATTCACCACCTGTATACGTCAACACCACACACAACGTGTTGTGGGGGTGCAAACTCAAGTGAGTGATACTGAAAATTGTTACTCGATGGTCCTCTTTCAGGATTAAAGATATTAATTGTACGTTAATTACAGGTGTGGAATGCTCATACACATAAATGATTTCGTATTTAACGCTTTCGACATGTTAATGGAGTGTATACGGCTATTAGGCTGGACTTATATATGTTTTATCAGATCAACGGCTAGGATTATTCGACAAAAATGAGAAAAAGAGTCAGTCACCAAGTCGACCGAACAAATCCTTATTATACGTTCCTTCGAAAACGTACTGCTAATTCGAGCCGTTGAATAAATTGTTATCAAAAGAAGGCTCTAAACCACCAGGATTATGTGAATTGTATTGAGTCATTAGCAACTGAACCTCTTTACTTGGAAAATGTATAATAGTCCAGAAAACTATTGTGGTGAATAAGTACCAGTTGAACTAAGACCATCCCACCCCCATCCTCATCCTATTCCTAAACACGACGTGTTTGTTTTTTTCTAACTCACGCACTCAATTCGATTAGGTTACGTTTGGTGTGGATAGTTTAGGTTATGTTTAGTTAAGTTAGATTTGGTGTGGCCAAGCAAATGACCAAGTAAATACTAAAATGTGTGTCGTGTGGGGAATATCCAACATACATCGCACACGGTGAAAAAGTACTGTGTAACATAAGCTATAAACAAGCACAAATATAGCTACCTCATAAGCCGGTTACAGACACTTATCCTGCCTTACTGAAGCTAGAACAAATATCATGACCCCAAAGAGAAAGAGGATATATATATTTTGGAGATCTAATTATACTTTATTGTATGGTTTGTGATAATATTACTGACATTTCTGTGTTCGAATTAAGGCAAAATAACCGTTGTTTGCCAGACACAAGAGAGCAGGGCATGAACTTGTCTCATTCCAAACACGTACAAATGTAATTTCAAATAGTGGTAACACATATCGATGAAAACGTTAAATTCAGTGTTGGTCTAATATTGTTTCTTGGCATATGAATACGCTAGTGCAAAATTATAAGTAATATAATCCACAAAAGACCTCCTTTTTGAATCAGTGCATCTTCTAGGTGGCACCAAGTAAGAAACTGACCATAAAATTAATATCTTTGAGAAAAACTGTAGGAGTCATGACGAGGCTGCCAACCTGTTCATTTGTTACTCCCAGGGTCCTAGATCACTACACCACGACATGGTCAAAATCAATGCAACCTGGGATTTCATCGAAGCTCCATTGAGGGGTTCTGAGGCTTCAAACTGAAACCCAATCAGGGTTTCACGCATTGTCTCCATGCACTCTGACTTCTGCCTCCAGTAGGATTCAGTGGAATCCCAGGCTGCATTGATTTGTACCTTGTCGTGGTGAAGTAGTCTAGGGCGTTAGTTTAGGTTCGAGTCCACTTCGTGGCTCCAACTTATATATTTTTTTTTCATTTTAATTTCATTGTGCACTAATATCTATGATAATGAAATACATGAGCATCTTACCACAACATTTGATTTTTTATCATATTGCTTCACAACTATTTTCTAAATCTCTCTCATTGTCAATTGTTATTTATGTCTTCATTAATGTGATATTTAAATGATTAGTAAAGCTTTACTCCAAATTAATATTAAATATTATCATCATGCAGCATTTTGTTGACTGCTGTAATGTATCAAGAGAGGGAAACAAGTAGTGTAAATGACGCCTAGAGCACCGTGCGCCATCTGGCCAGGTGAGCTCATTAGAGCCAGCTGGCCATGTGGTGCTCAGGTATGTAGCCACATAATGTTGTAAGGGGATTTTCCCGGAAGTTGGGGCGTGTCGGACGCGTGTGAGCATCTGGTGTTTGGGTATGTGGTCAGGGAAGATTGTGGTCATGTTGTTTGGGGGTACGGGGAGTATGTAGGGCTATGTGGTATGTGGATATGTTGTTAAAAGTAAATGAATATGTATGTTTGTTTTCCATAGACTTAATCATGTGTGTACATATTAGTTTGATTAAAGACTATGTATTGCTATGCGCCTAAAGTATGTGGTGAGTGTTCTAGATGACCCAACATATGTTGATGTAAGGAGGGACAGGGGTGAGGGAGGGAGGGTGAGGGAGGGGGGTGAGGGGAGCTTCCCCTCTGGCGTGAGAGTGTTTAGAGCCATTTGTGGTTTGTCAGCTTCCGTTTAGGTAGCACTTGAGAGAGTGTCATGTTGGGTAGTGGATGGAAGCTATGTGCCACCCCTCCCCCTCCCCTCCCTTACCTTCTAGAGTGGGACACCCCTCTCACTCCTCTCCCCTACCTTCTAGAGTGGGGCACCCCTCTCCCTCCCCTCCCTTACCTTCTAGAGTGGTACGGACCAGGTCCACATATTCTTTTATTAAACACTTAAGCGATTTACAACGATAATAATAATAATAAGACTTCTTGGTGGTTTAGCTAGCAGACAGATGGGGAAAGGCTTTCATTCAGTCCATCGAAGCTTCTGGTCATCCTAGCCAATCATCCAATCTGTAGACAGGTAGATTGGGAAGGAGACCTTCACCCCATGGCTGTTAATCCCAATGTGTAGATAATAGTTATGATTAAAAAAATGAGACTATGTATTGCTATGTAGAGGCTGTGTGTGAGGGGGTAGGGGAGTGTGAGGGAGAGTGAGGGGAGCTTCCCCCATGACTGGAGAGGGTTGGAGGGTCATTTGCGGTTTCTGACAGAGAGGAGAGGCACTTAAGATGCACTGGGGGAGTGACGGTAATGGGATGCACCATCCATCAATCCATCCATCCACCCATCCATCCACACATCCCTCCATCCATCCATCCATCCACCCATCCACCCACCCATCCCTCCATCCATCCATCTCTCTCTCTCTCTCTCTCTCTCTCTCTCTCTCTCTCTCTCTCTCTCTCTCTCTCTCCCTCTCTCAAGTTACAATCATGACGCGCCAGTTAGAAAATTCAAAATAAGTCTACACATCAACGCGTGAGACGTGATCACTACCTACAAATTTTGTTAACTGTGATCCCAACATCGGCTCTCCCAATAAATATCATTGAAATGTAAGCGTGTTTTCTCAATCTCCATCACCTCTTCTTCCTACACCGTTACTGCAGACCTTGTAACACACGTCACACACCATTCATTCACTACCCCTTAGGTGAGCAATGTTCCCCACATACAAATTCCAACACAGAATGTTCAAGACTCCTGAATGAGTGAAACATCAACCCGTCTCGTTAGGGTCTAACCTTCATGCTGGTTTGAGGCGTAGTGACATGGGCGAGGTAGTGGGATGACCATACCCTCACCCCATCCAACCAGGTAGTGGGATGACCATACCCTCACCCCATCCAACCCGTCTCCACTCCAAACCGGACCTGCGGTCCGAGTCGGGACCCAGGTCCTGACTGGTTTGGAGTGGAGACGGGTTCAAGTAAAAAATGGGCACACATGAAATGATTTCGACGTTCAGTAAGCACTTACCGAGTGGTTAACTGAATGCCCGAGAGTCCAATACGGGGTTGATGATAGTATTTAATTTAAGATTGTGAAACTTAAAACTAAACTAAATGCCCGCACATGTGACAATTTCTACGTTCAGTAAACACTCACTGAGTTGTAAACTGAAAGACTAAGCCAGCCAATGTATGGTTGATGATGATAGTAATATTTTAAGATTGGGAAACTTTAAACTAAATGACCACACATGTAGCGATTTTGCATTCAGTAAACACTTACTGAGTTGTAAACTGAATGTCTGAGCCAGCCAATGCAAGGTTAGTGACAGTAATATATATATATATATTTTATTTTACGATGGAGAAACTTTAAACTAAAAATGAGGACGCATGGAGGGATATCTATGATCAGTAAGCAGTTGTAAACTGAATGGTAGACCCGTCCAATACCTGGTTCATGATGATAATACTATTTTACGATGGAAAAACCTTATCCTAAACTAAAAATGAGCTCACATGAAGTGATTTTCACTTACTGAGTTGTTAACTGAATGCCTAAGCTACCCGATACATAGTTGGTGATAGTAGTATTAATGACATTGATAATATGAGGTGATGAACTGGATACTGACAGGGGAACAACGAAGCTGTGATATGAAAAGAAACTGAACTGAATTTGAAAGTTGATTAATATATGTAATGTGAAACAAATCTACTGGAAAAAACAGTAAGCCAAGTTGATTTGAAAAGAATATGTGATGGCTGAAAAGCAGGGTGCTGGGAAATGGGTAAAAATAAGAAAATAAGAAGTAAAGATCTTCATAAACATAACATAAGATATCCGTGACCGTAATTAATACAGTGTGAACTCTCTTAAAAACTATGCTCAGCGTGAAATCTCGTCACTATGCATAACTTGTCACTCTGCGAAACAAATTATTGACTAAGTGTGACAGTGTGAATAAAAATGGCCACTTATGTTTGGAGTGCTATTTTAGTCAAGAAATACTGTAAAGGATGATTATTGACTAAAGAGAATTTCGCGGACTGCTGATGTTTGATGTGATGAACTGCTTAAAGGAACCATATTTGCTAGAAAAAATTCCTGTGAAATAATGCGTGTTATATGTTTTGACTAACTAGCTAATAGCGTATTGCCTTGGCTAATAATGAAATGACCCGTTTTGTCTGACTCACATAGCACAAGTGAAGAGAAAACACTGAAAAACTTGCAAAAGGTTAAAACTCTGTGAAATCATATCTGTTATGTTAAGTTATGACTAGCCGTCCACAAAGCCTTTTCCTCCTATCGCAACCCGATTAGTTCACGCTCTCGTGTTTCACTTTTTGTTAAAACTAAATCTACACACGCGATATGAAATGTGAAAAAAAACTTACACTATGCTAAGTTAACAGTGAATGAATAAAATTAATAAGAGTGCTAGGCTAGTGTTGTGCACAGTCGAATCGCTAAGGTGGGTTGGTGTCAGAATTGTCAAAAATGATGTACCTTGCATACGTCAGATCGTTAGTGGTTTATGCAGCACCTCTGCTTGTTTGATGACTGAAAGGACTTTGATGATACGAATAGTAATTGGCTGACAATGGATGATGATAGTAGTATTTAATTTAAGATGGAAAACTTTAAACTAAACTAAAAAATCCAATATGAAGTGATTCCCACATTCAGTAAACACTTACTGAGATGTAAACTGAATGTCTAAGACACCCAATAAGTTTTGTTGATGATGATGATGATAGTATTTAATTTAAGATGGGAAAACTTTAAACTAAACTAAATAATCACATATGAAGTGATTCCCACCTTCAGTAAACACTTACTGAGTTGTAAACTGAATGTCTAAGACATCCAGTAAGTTGTTGTTGATGATGATGATGATCGTAATAATTTAAGATGGGAAACTTTGAACTAAACTAAATAATCACATATGAAGTGATTCCCACTTCAGTAAACACTTACTGAGTTGTAAACTGAATGTCTAAGACATCCAGTAAGTTGATGTTGATGATGATGATGATCGTAATATTTTAAGATTAGGAACTTTGAACTAAACTAAATAATCACATATGAAGTGATTCCCACGTTCAGTAAACACTTACTGAGTTGTAAACTGAATGTCTAAGACATCCAGTAAGTTGATGTTGATGATGATGATGATCGTAATATTTTAAGATTAGGAAACTTTGAACTAAACTAAATAATCACATATGAAGTGATTCCCACCTTCAGTAAACACTTACTGAGTTGTAAACTGAATGTCTAAGTCACCCAATAAGTTGTTGTTGATGATGATGATGATCGTAATATTTTAAGATTAGGAAACTTTGAACTAACTGAAACTTTAAACTAAACTAAATAATCTCACATGACGTGATTCCCACGTTCAGTAAACACTTACTGAGTTGTAACTGAATGACTAAGGCACCCAGTAAGTTGTTGTTGATGATGGTGATGATGGTAGTATTTAATTTAAGATGGAAAACTTTAAACTAAAATGAACTCACATGAAGAAATGTAGGTAGCGAACATGTCTCCTCAGCTCTTATCTTCTGCAAAGCCTTTCCTCCTATCTCAACCCTATTAGTTCATGTTCTCGTGTTTCACTTTTTGTTAAAACTAAATCTTCAACAAGATCCTGTAGATCTGAGGCAAAGTGAAATTGACACTGCTTAATTAGAAACTGTACTTGTGGACGGTCTCGAACCCATTGTCGATGGGCTGACTTATATTGAATTTTGTAACTAGCTGATCAAGATTGTAACTTCCTTAACTAAATGAATTGTGTGGTTCAGTCCCTGAGCCATTATGTGACTCTGTAACCCTTTCTAATACCGCTCGCAAGATGGGTATGGGTGCATAATAAATGAACTAAACTATCACATATCAATATGATATTCGGACAACAGACAGAAAGTTGCTCGTTACTCTTAAAATGTTATTTGGGCAAGAACGATGTTACCATGTTGGTCACGTTACATTAATGATATTTGGGCATAGAACGACGTCATCATGTTGGTCATGTTACGTTATAGGGTATAAGGGTAGAGAGATGGGGGTTTGAAAATTGACATTAGTCTTCCATCCTCTGGTGAGCTGTCAGTCTAAGTGAAATGAAAAAGATACGTGAACAGCGGCAGCAGGAGAAAGGAATTGATGTTACTTTTCCCAACTATTAAATGATCTGAATAAGAGAGAGAGAGAGAGAGAGAGAGAGAGAGAGAGATAGAGAGAGAGAGAGGAGAGAGAGAGAGAGACAGAGAGAGAGATAGAGTGAGAGTGAGAGAGAGATAACCCTGACTGCTATGTGTATCCCATGCAGATGTGTTTACAAAAAATTATGATTTGTTATAATAATAATATTGAAGACCACCTTATGACTCTCGTTACTCTTAAAAAATGCTTTTTGAGCAAAGAACGATGTTAGCATGTGGTCACGTTACGATACAAGGTTCGACATATGATCAGAAATAATACTAAAGGCTTTGCACAGAACATCCGGTCTGGGAAGGGTGAAGTGATGCTTTGAAGGGGGGGTGGGGGTGGGGATGGGGGGGGGATTGGTGTGTGGGGTGGATGGGGTGAGGGTATGGTCATCCCACTACCTCGCCCATGTCACTACGCCTCAAACCAGCATGAAGGTTAGACCCTAACGAGACGGGTTGATGTTTCACTCATTCAGGAGTCTTGAACATTCTGTGTTGGAATTGTATGTGGGGAACATTGCTCACCTAAGGGGTAGTGAATGAAGGTGTGTGACGTTGTGTATTACAAGGTCTGCTGTAACGGTGTAGGAAGAAGAGGTGATGGAGATTGAGAAAACACGCTTACATTTCAATGATATTTATTGGGAGAGCCGATGTTGGGATCACAGTTAACAAAATTTGTAGGTAGTGATCACGTCTCACGCGTTGATGTGTAGACTTATTTTGAATTTTCTAACTGGCGCGTCATGATTGTAACTTGAGAGAGGGAGAGAGAGAGAGAGAGAGGGAGAGAGAGAGAGAGAGAGAGAGAGAGAGAGATAGAGAGAGAGGAGAGAGAGAGAGGAGAGAGAGAGAGAGAGAGAAGATGGAGATGGATGGATTGAGGGATGGGTGGATGGATGGATGGAGGGATGTGTGGATGGATGGGTGGATGGATATATTGATGGATGGTGCATCCCATTACCGTCACTCCCCCAGTCCATCTTAAGTGCCTCTCCTCTCTGTCAGAAACCGCAAATGACCCTCCAACCCTCTCGCGCCTAGGGGAAGCTCCCCTTACTCTCCCTCACACTCCCCTACCCCCTCACACACAGCCTCTACATAGCAATACATAGTCTCATTTTTTTAATCATAACTATTATCTACACATTGGGATTAACAGCCATGGGGTGAAGGTCCCTTCACTCTCCCTCCCAATCTACCTGTCTACAGATTGGATGATTGGCTAGGATGACCAGAAGCTTCGATGGACTGAATGAACGCCTTTCCCCATCAGTCTGCTAAACCACCAAGAAGTCTTATTATTATTATCGTTGTAAATCGCTTAAGTGTTTAATAAAAGAATATGTGGGTCTGGTCCGTACCACTCTAGAAGGTAAGGGAGGGGAGGGAGAGGGGTGCCCCACTCTAAAAGGTGAGGGGAGGGAGAGGGGTGTCCCACTCTAGAAGGTATGGGAGAGGGGTGCCCCACTCTAGAAGGTAAGGGAGGGGAGGGGGAGGGGTGTTCCACTCTAGAAGGTATGGGAGAGGAGGGAGAGGGGTGCCCCACTCTAGAAGGTAAGGGAGGGGGAGGGGTGTCCACTCTAGAAGGTAGGGGAGAGGAGGGAGAGGGTGACCCACTCTAGAAGGTAAGGGAGGGGAGGGAGAGGGGTGCCCCACTCTAGAAGGTAAGGGAGGGGAGGGGGAGGGGAGAGGAGGGAGAGGGTGTCCCACTCTAGAAGTTAAGGGAGAGGAGGGAGAGGGGTGTCCCGCTCTAGAAGGTAAGGGAGGGGGGGGGGGTGGGACATATGACCACACCTTAATGTGTGAGACGTCAAAGACCACACACCAGTACAGTTCTCCTTTCTTAGCAATATGTGGGCTGCCTCATGGCGCATGTCTCGCTGCTGCTATGTGGCAGAGTGAGCTGTGACATGAGTGACTATGGTGAGCCGTATTGCTGTCATCAAAAGCAGTCCTCCAGACCCACGGAGTGAGTGTGTGAAATTGATAGGTGATAGATACAGGCTCTCACCTCTCCAGGGGGGGGGGGCTGAGGGGAAGTGGGGTGGGAGGGTAGGAGCACATCCGCTCTGGTGCAGCTCCCAACACAACCCTTGAAGAAGTAAGTAATGCCTGTCTAACCACAAACCACAAATGGCTCTAAACACTCTCCAGCCAGTGGGGAAGCTCCCTCACCCCCTCCCTCGCACTCCCTCCCTCACCCCTGTCCCTCCCCTACCCCACAACATATGTTGGGCCTTCTAGAGCACTCATACTCTAGGCGCATAGCAATACATAGTCATTTTAATCAGGACTATTATATACGCACATGATTAAGTCTACGGAAAACAAACATACATATTCATTTACTCTTAACAACATATCCACATACCACATAGCCCTACATACTCCCCTACCCCCCAAACAACATGACCCAAATCTTCCCTGACCACATACCCAAACACCGGACGCTCACACGCGTCCGACACGCCCCAACTTCCGGGAAAATCCCCTTACAACATTATGTGGCTACATACCTGAGCACCACATGGCCAGCTGGCTCTAATGAGCTCACCTGGCCAGATGGCGCGCGGGGTTCTAGTCGTCATTTACACTACTAAAGTAGCAACAAGGCACTCACAGCGGCGAAGTACCAACCTAGCGCTAACAATGTTACACTCGGGGGCAAAGTATCAAAGAGGTACCCACTGAGTCAAAGTAGTAACCAGGTACTCACGGGTGAAAAGTATCAACCAGGTATTCGAGGGAACAAAGTATCAACCAGGTTATCACGGTACGCAAGGCATCAACCTTGCACTCAAGGGGAAGAATACCAAAGAGGCACTCACGGGGACAAAGTACCAGCCAGGCACTCACGGAGACAAAGTACCAGCCAGGTACTCACGGAGACAAAGTACTCACCATTTACTCACTGGAANATAAAACGTAAGTACCCTAAAACTCAGAAGAGTAGGTCGCGCACTTCGTCTGAAAGTGAAGATGAAGGAGCTAAACGAGAAACAAATCATTATCCAGGAAATCAAGAGTCCAGTAAAGCCCCACAGAGTGCAAGTAGTGTACATGGCCCGAGGAATTCTCATGCGAGTGGGCAGAGTCGGAGCCACTCTGGTACATATAGGAGAGACTTTTCCCAGGTGAGGTGTTACAACTGTAACGGATTGGGTCACGTGATGCGAGATTGTTGGCAGGGAAAGAGAATTGTGACCCTGGCCATGTGTGACCCCCGAAGTAAATATACTAATGTGTTCCGAGACAAACCACAGATGATGAACTTAGTGAACGAGAGGTATAGGCCGTTCATAAGTAAAGGTTGGATCAGTATAGGGGACCAACCTGAGGTAGAAGTTGGTATCTTAAGAGATACCGGAGCCAATCGGAGCGTGATTGCGAGAAGCCTGATTGGGAATGATCGACGGTTAGCTGGCAGGAGAAAGATGAAAGTATATGGGTTATTGTCTGAGAGTGACATGCCCGTTTGTACTGTCCAGCTAAGGTCGGAATATGTGTCGGCAGAGGTGATGTTGGGAGTGTGCCCCGACATACCTGTTCCAGGAGTCCAAGTGATCCTGGGGAATGACTTGTGCGGGACAAAGGTGTTGCCAAGAGTCATAGCGGAGACTGTGTCAGAGGAGTGCCCAGAAGGCCACGGCACGGGTGGGACACCTGAGAGTGTGAACCTGACTGACATCCGAGGAGATGAGTCAGGAGACCACCAAGCCAATGAACCCTGTCTCGGTAGTGGTGAAGGCAGAGGTAGCCGACGAGGAAGACGCTGGAGAAGATGAGACAGTGTCTATTCAGCCGGTAGAAGATATCGACGTAGATATAGCGTGGCTGTTTGAGGAAGGTCCAGCTCAGGAAGATGAAGTCTCGGTGAGGCCAAAAGTGAAGATGGCCCAGCCAAAGAAAAATCATGAGAAGAGAGCGAACCTGAGTAGACCTCAGCCTGCTGAAACTAAGGGTCGGAAGGTGAGTGCAACTGTGCTGAGCAGAAGTGAGGAAGGATGTGGACATACTGAGGACGGGAGTAGAGCGTCAAGTGGTCCACGAGCACAGAGGCATTTGGATAGTAGAGTTAAGTTGTTTGAGATGTCAGGAGTTGACATGTTTCACAGAAAACGCGGAGGAGAGATAGTGAAGAAGAGTAATAGCCGAGAAAATAGAAAGAGAAGAGACAGTATGTGTGGAGAGATGCTTACGAGCACTCTAGGAGAGGTAAAGCAATATGTACGATCGAGTGCTGTTGGATGTAGTACAGGACTCGAAGAACTTTTAGGGAACAAAGAAGAGTTGAAGGAGAAGAAATGGAGTTGTATAGAGGCGAGAAGTGTGGGAAGAGGATGATGATACAAGCATGGAGGAGTAGAAGAAAGCCGAGGACTCGATGGAAGTCAAACAGGATGAGGTCTCGGATAAATGAGGAGACGAAAGGGAGGATCGTCGGTGAAGACGAGGGAGTGAAGTATGATGGCAGGAGACGAAAGTATAATGGCAGTATATGGAAGTGTGAAGACGACAGAGGAGGTACAGACAGTAGATGTCTGACTCTGGACGTGAGGAGAAGACGAGGAAACGGAGGGTGGAAACAATAAGTAGAGTTGACCGATGGAGTGCGGGCGTCCAAGGAGGACAGCCTAGCCAAGAGGTGTCAGAGAAGTCAGGTCGTTTGTGAGAAGATCATGTTCTGGCGAGTTGTGAGCCAGATGTTACCAGGTGCAACGAAGTAGTTGTATACTCCTAAAGGAGTACGTAAGCAGATCAACCGGTCGAACCAATCGGTTGGAGAACGAGACAGTGTGGTGGCGGATGTATTATCCCAAGGTTTGCCACTGGAATAACTCTCAAAAATAAGGGGAGGGGAGTGTTATGATCTCAGCCTGCTGGAGAAACGAGTCTCCCCTTGAGAGTTATTCAGCAAGCCTGACCTAACTGGATGGTTCAGGAATTATAGAGGCGATAACACAGATGTAAGATGGTGTGTTGGATTTAAATAAAAATTGAGATTATGGGCAATGAACAAGAGAACAGATAAATGACTGGTTAGGAGATGTGGACAAGTTGCTGGAGGCGTGAGGCTCGCTTGGAGGGCGATGACCTCACTTGAGGCCAGACTTCGCAGGGGGAAAGCCGCGCTTCGTCGAGCTCCCGCAAGAAGGGAACCCCTAGTGATATATCTCCAAGAGAAGAGAAGGTGCAGACGTTCCAGCTGTAGAGTCGAGCTGAGGACGTGTGGTCTCAAGTCCTGGACGGTGAGGAGAGAGTATTAAGCCGCCCAGTGACAGTTTTGTGGGCTGTGACAAGCGCCCTGGTCAGACGTTGTCAGAGGGAGAAGCGCCCTCGACCAGATAATCTGTGGTTTGTCTTTGGGGAAGAAGTTGCTGAGGACTTCGAAGCCAGCACAGAGGGAGTGGTTGATGAGACTCCAAGGCAGGGAAGGAGAGGACCTCGAGCTGTGAGGAGGAGTGTCACGTGCTTCTGCAGAGGTGGTGAAGTGCCACATTTATTCGAGGAAACTTTATGGTGCAGCAGCCAGGAGAGCTGTGGATGATCCTAATAGGAGTAGGGAAGCACCATAGTTGTTCAAGGAATCTTCATGGTAGCAGCCTGGAGGAGCTGCAGAGGATCCTGGTGTTTAAGCCCTGAGGAACCTGAAGTTGTCAGGGTAGTGAAGTAGTTCTAAATGATCACTTGTATGGAGGTGAGAGTGTTTGTCATTAGCGTGAACGACGCAGTGAGAGGTGAGTGATCGTTTGCCATTTATGTGCCAAGAAGTGTATATTGAAGTTTAGAGCTACAGACGTAGGCAGGAGTACCTACAGATATATATGTATTCTAAGACTGATAGAATGGTCGATTGATTCATTGTGTGGCACGGATCATTTATACTGATATATATATATATATATATATATATATATATATATATATATATATATTAGTATATTTTGGTAGCAGTCTTTCCTGTAGACATATGTTATTAAATATGACCGAAAAAGTAAGATTAATAATTCTAACACGAATTTTCTCAATTTTCCTTATGTTTGTTTTTTACTGATGACGGTAAATGAAAAATCAATTCTCCAAAATTCATTCTTTATTTCTTAGTCTGACGCGACACTTGAACGCGTTTCGTAATAACTAATTACATTTTCAAAGACTTTTAGTTTTCTCACACAACTATAACCTTAAAGCACTAAACAGTTCTTTACTATGCTATGATTTAAACAGCTTTCATCTTTCATTTTATACCCGCGTTTTGGGTGAGGTGATATGTTACAACATTTTTTAATGAGGTGAACAAACTTTCAACAAAGGACAGAACACGAAAACAATGGATATTAACTGGATATTAACTGGGTAAATTGAAGGTATGAATGGAAGTAACTGCGGAAGGGCCTATTGGCCCATATTTCTTGATGCTTCTATATTGGAGCGGGGTCTTGAAGTGACCACTTCAAGACCCCGCTCCAATATAGAAGCATCAAGAAATATGGGCCAATAGGCCCTTCCGCAGTTACTTCCATTCATACCTTCAATTTACCCAGTTAATATCCAGTTAATATCCATTGTTTTCGTGTTCTGTCCTTTGTTGAAAGTTTTGTTCACCTCATTAAAAAATGTTGTAACATATCACCTCACCCAAAACGCGGGTATAAAATGAAAGATGAAAGCTGTTTAAATCATAGCATAGTAAAGAACTGTTTAGTGCTTTAAGGTTATAGTTGTGTGAGAAAACTAAAAGTCTTTGAAAATGTAATTAGTTATTACGAAACGCGTTCAAGTGTCGCATCAGACTAAGAAATAAAGAATGAATTTTGGAGAATTGATTTTTCATTTACCGTCATCAGTAAAAACAAACATAAGGAAAATTGAGAAAATTCGTGTTAGAATTATTAATCTTACTTTTTCGGTCATATTTAATAACATATATATATATATATATATAATATATATATAATATATATATATATATATATATATATATATAAATATATATGTATGTTATTGCATTCAAATGCTGATTTGTCTTATATGTGTTTATAGGTATATATATATGTATACATTCTCTTATGGTAGTGTAACATTATATTGTAAGACTTAATCTACTTGAGGAGGTTGATAATATTAGGTAATACCAAGAGATAGGATACCACTTAGCAAGCTGAGGATAGAGTTCTGATGGTGTTGGAGTGCAACCTGATTATAATAGTACAGAGTATAGGATTCATCATTATTATTATATGTATGCGTGTATTGTGTATGTACTTCGTCCAGTAAATGTATCCAAATTTGCTGGTGTTTGCACTTGTCCCAGTGAGGCTTCCCAGGAAATAGTAAAGAAGGAGAGAGAGAGCAAGAAACAGGAACCACTGCTGTGGACAGGGTAAGACAGAAGTCTAGTAAGACAAAGGGGATTGAGGAGGTCATATTCCATAAGGAGAGAGTGGGGAGTCACAGCGGCTCGAGTGGGTGTGTGCACGTGACAACAAGGCTGCGTGTTGGAGCCGCATCCCCTAAACGTGTGACGTTGAGCCCCTCTCCAAGAGCCAGAAGTGCCTATGTGATCTCCTAGTGAAAATGAGCATNTAGATCATAGAGATCAACACACGGGCATTTATATCGATAGAATATAGTGATCAACACACGGGCACTTATATCAATAGATTATAGAGATCAATCCACAGGCATTTATATCAATAGATTATAGAGATCAATACACCATTATCTGGTTTACTACCAATATATATAATAATAATACTCACTGTAGATTAATAATAGTCACAGTAAATTCTCTGATGAATCTTGGTGCTTGCACACACCCACACATAGATATATATGCAAACTGATATTGTGAGCGCTCTGGGCAGCCTCACCACATACTGTGCTCTCTGTGACTTAAACTCAGGTGAGACTTGCTCACGACATATAAAATATCCTAACAAGAATATATATATAGCTAACTAAAGGGGAAATGGGAGGGTAACTGTAAACACCTACTTCACCTATCCTAGGATGACAGTTGGGTTGTAGCTCCTGGTCCAGGCTCTCGCCTCGTTCACCATCCAGAAACACAAGCCCACGCCTTAGGATGTCGCGTCTCGCCGCTTCTGTACACAGCAGGTCCGTGCCCTTCCCCTACAGTACGTCGCAGGGTCGAAGTCGGTCTCCTGGCCGTCAACTTTCCTCCCAACTACGGCAGCCAGCCTACGTCTCGGCGGTCGTCGTACGTTTCCCAATTAGTTCTTGTCACTGTACTCCCAGAGTAACTGTCTCTCACCACTACGAAGTCACGGTGAAGTTCCCAGCCGTACCAGACGATGCTGCTTAAGCTTCACACGCACAGCACCCGACTTCAGAGCACTTGAAGCTCACAACACTGTCAATTCCCTCGTCGTCTAGATATATCGCTAGGTATTTGGGAAGACTTCTCGACGTGCTTGCATCCAACTGTTGACTCGTAGGGTTCCACGAAGGTGGGGTTACTGTCAAACTTGACAGGATCGTCGATCACACGTTCAACCTGGTTGGCAAGGCTGTCAACCCGGTTCCCTCACGGTGGGTGGCCCGGCCACTAAGCTGTCTCTTATACTGGTGAACTGCCAACGACGACACACGTCGATGCCCGGCCCACTTCTTGCAACGCACCTGTCCCCTGAGCACTTGTTGCTCAATATTCTGTCAATTCCTTATCTGAGCCACTACTGGGTTGCAGGAAGACCTCACAGAGTGCGTGCCAACAACTGGAGACGCTTAAATCCACCGGAGTTCGGTAAATCCGTCACTCTGACAGGATGACCGATCGCGCGTCCTACCTCTCGGACGTGTCGTAAAAGACTGATACCGTCTGGCGCCAACACGGCTGGACCCGCCATGCCTATATGACGTCACTTTTCCAAAGTTGGTTTTCATTGGCTCCCAGTGCCATGTCGCTGACGGTGACCAATCTGGCGCCACTGACGTCACACAGTTTTGGCGGGAGAACAGACTTGCCAGCGCCATATTGGCTCCCTAAAGGGCCTATCCCACAGGACAAAATGTTACATTTTCTCAAATTTCTCGGCTCTTCGAGAATACTGCTCTCTCCCACATATGTTCAATTGATGCCTGCAATGTAGAGAACGCTCGGGAATAGTGGACATGACTCTTACAGCAGGCGTGGGAGAATTAGAAGGGTGGGAACACCGTCACAATATATATATATATATATATATATATATATATATATATATATATATATATGTAAAATATATATATATATATATATATATATATATATATATATATATATATATATATATATATATATATATAAATATATATATATATATATATATATATATATATATATATATATATATATATATATATATATATAAATATATATATATATAAATATATATATATATATATATATATATATATATATATATATATATATATATATATATATATATATATATATATATATGTCGTACCTAGTAGCCAGAACTCACTTTTTGGCCTACTACTCATGGCCCGATTTGCCTAATAAGCCAAGTTTTCCTGAATTAATATATTTTCTCTAATTTTTTTCTTATGAAATGATAAAGCTACCTATTTGATTACGTGAGGAACACAAATGCAAACAAGCCTGAATGGTCCCCAGGACTAGATGCAACTGAAAACTCACACCCCAGAAGTGGTAAGTTTTCTGGGGTGTGATATCTGGTAAGTTTTAATTAAGATTGCTTTGCATTCATACTCAAATATGAGAACGATGTAGGTCAAAATGTTTTGAAATGAAATCAAGAAAAAATAACGCCCCAAAAAGCAAATTATAGGGCAACCCGTCCTCGCAAATTTGTATAGTCAATATTGACTTATTAAATACGTGCATAGGTGACATACTAAACATAATAGTTTACCTTGAAAAGCTTCATAGATAACACCAACCTTACCTAACCTTGTTAGTATGTTAAGATAAGCATCTTATAGCTGCGTAATTACAATTGTTACTTAACCTATTATAGGTATAGGTTAAGTAATAATTGTAATTACGAAGCAATAAGATGCTTATCTTAACAAACTAACAAGGTTAGGTAAGGTCGGTGTTTTCTATGAAGCTTTTCAAGGTAAACTATTATGTTTAGTATATCACTTATGCACGTATTTGATAAGTCAATATTGACTATACGAATTTGTGAGGACGGGTTGTATAGGGATACTTTAAGGATAAGTGTATAACAGACACTGAGCCTCTTAACTGTCTAACAGTAGGCTAGACATATATATCAATGGTATTGGGTGGATATAAATTGGTGCTGCCTTCTATGGGCCAATATGCCTTCTGCAGTTACCTTCATTCTTATGTTCTTATGTTCTTACTAGTAGTACCCGGCCACAGCAACCTTCCCTGTTCCCCGGTCCTCCCCACTATTTCCCCCTCAACCATCTCCTCGGCCTCCCAACCATTCCCCCATTCCACCGTCCCCTCGTCCTCTCCACCATTCCCCACTCCACCATCCCATCTTCCTTCCAAATATGCCCTACTCCACTGTCCTTCTGTCTTCTCCACCATTCTCCATTCCCCCATCTCCTCGTCCCCACCATCTCAAACTTCCCTGTCTTCTCGTCCTTCCCCACCATTACCCCCTCCCTTGTCCCATCGTCCTCCCCACCATCTCTCACTTCCGTCCTCTCGTCATCCAACCAATTCCCCACTCCCTCGTCCGATGCCTTCCCAGATGGTCTGATGTTCCCATCAGAAAATTGGTAACATAAAGTGATCTGATGTTCCCATCACTGAAATATAAGAAAAACAGTTAAAAAAATAAACTATACTCACGAAATGAATGGGATGGTAAACAACAAAGCTCAATTTCAATGCAATTTGCACAAAATATTTAAATCAAAATGAAAATAAATCAAAATCCATGAAAATTCAATTTATCTATGCAATCGGAAACATTGAAATGGAATTGTAACATTTTGAATAGTATGTGTGTTGCTCTTACATGCAACAGATGGCGCTTATTTTCAAGAAAAAAATAGTTTTACCTGTCACAGGAGTGGCATCTATACTTATACTTACGCAATGAACGGTATGGTAAACAACACAGCTCAATTCCAACAGAATGTCACACAAAATAATTCAATAAAAAATAAAATAAATTGAAATCTATGAAAATAAAATTGATCAATGCAATCGGAAACATTGAAATGGAATTCGTGACATATTTAATATAGCGTGCAAGTTGCTATTATGAGCAACAGATGGCCCTGTTTTTCAAAAACGCATGTTTTTACCTGTCAGAGGAGTGGCATCTATAAAATAGGTATATAAAAAGATGCGCCTATTCGAATGCAACGTTGTGTCAAAATTTCAAAGCAATCGGTGAAGAACTTTCAGAGATTACATCATGTGTTGCTCTTACGTCCAACAGAAAGTTTTTAAAAAAATCATGTTTTTTTCTGTCACAGGTGAGGCATGTATTTAGTAGATATATAAAAAGATGCACCTATTCGAATGCAACGTTGTGTCAAAATTTCAAAGCAATCGGTAAAGAGGTTTCGAAGATTTCCCTCACATGAAAAATGCACGAAAAACACAGTTTTTCAGAAAACAGCATGTTATTTTACCGTCACAGACGAGACATCAATATAGTATGTGTGTAAAAACCTGCTCGGATTTAAATGGAATGTTGTGTGAAAATTTCAAAGCAATCAGTGAAGAACTTTCGGAGATTAGCGGTTATGCACAAACAAACATTTCCATTTTTATTTATATACATAACGACACATATGTATTGCAGTAACTTCATTGTCCATGTATAAGTGATAAGGCCCTCATTTATCAATACAATCTAAATAATCAAAGAGAATAGAGTTTGAATTCTGTAAATAAATCGGTCAAAAAAAGATAAAAGTCACAACTTCTGCTACTTGTGGCTAATTAACTTGGTTACCAATTTCGTTCCAACTTTATATGCATAGTGCCGGATATGGAATCTCAGATATTTGGTTCACTAGGATCCTTTATCCATAGAAACTTTGGGTAGTTACAATTTTCTTCTTGGAGACTTACCCTAAGGAATGCCAGACTTATGTCAGCCCGTGTATGCATAAGTTCCTATGCGGAATTTTAATAGCACGTCGTATAGCCTCAGTGTTAGGCTTGCCCCTGTTTGTAGGCAGTCATTCAATGAGACACCATGCTGTTTGGCTTTAGCACTGCAGTTAAACAATATTCTTATTGGGGTGGTAACCGAGTCTTTCAGTACTGCATGGTGTGGAAAACAGTGTCCCTCCTAAGGGTTATCATTGGTTACAACTTTAATAAATTTGTTATCGAATTGTTGTTGGATTATGTCATGGTACAATTTCAGGTTCTCAGGATGTCTATTCAAGGGCAACACCTGTGACTTTAATTGTTTTTATGCCATGAAATGATTTACTGGAAGCTGAGCCTGCTTCAGCTTTCATTGTAACCTGAGAAAGTATTGATTATCTTTGTAGACCACTGAGTCTAGGTATCATTTGTAAGTACATGACTCATCTTGACTAGGTTGCTCAGGGACTATACCTAAAGTTGCTAAATCACACAATTTATGTACAGGTGGATCAAGTTCATTTTCAGACATGTCCTGAACTTAAGTGGTGACTGTTCGTCACCTAGTAATGCAACCATCACTGGATTGACTTGTTTGTTGTCTACAGGTGTGGGCTTCTTCAGACTCAATACTGGGTCAGTGAGCAATTTGCCTTCTGCCGACATTAACAGGTTCATTCCCTGGTGTTTTCTACTTCCGGTGAAGAATTTGTGGTAATAGTCTGCACCTGCGAGTATTCCAAAGTCGATGAGGTAATAAGACGTGATTTTATTATCAGCCAACTTGATTCCCCTTTCTTGCAGGAATTTGGCTGTTTTCCATACACCATGAACATATAAGTCTGTTACGGCCACAATGGGTCGCAACCGGGTTTTTTGCTGGTGGAATTAAAGTTCTGGTATCCGGCCCCAAGTTAGTAGTGGCTTTCAAGGAGTGAGCTCAGTAATGCAAGCAAAACACTATGGGGGAGGTGCATTGAATAAGACACTTCATCAATTATCAATATATTCACATATAATCACTTTCCCATCACCTTATATATAATCCTAAAGGAAGTATTACTACACTTAATATGTACACAAGTGTCTCTCTCATAGAACACTAAACGCTCTTCGATGCTCAATCGATGCAGTCTTGTCAGCTACAGTGTTTCCTCAACACACACAGTATCGTCCTCAACCAGTACTGGGAAACTCCAACGAGTCTACCCTGGCCACGGGCCAGCCAAAACACAGTTTCACTAGGTGCTCTTCGTGCACGCCCACAATCACTCTCCAGTCTGGTGCTGGCAGAGAACATCAGTCTCGACCTGCCGGGCCTCTTTACGTACAAATACAAGGGTAGCGAACCCCTGGCAGGAGCTTCTTGCAACTCGCTGGTTACACTCCTCCGTAGCACCTTACTGTCAGTCGTCTCTTCCGCTGGCCAGTCCTGGGTACGCCGAATTCTGTCACTGCCACGTCACAGGCAGACAGTAGAACACTACACAGTTTTTCTCCAGCGGCAGCTCACTGCTTCCGTAAAGCAGAATGGAGTAGTGAGCTATTGGCTGCCCTGGGTAGACTGACTGTCTTCGTACCACAGCAGCCCTATGTCAACAGTGTGGATAAAGCCATGTCATCAGTACACTGGTCAGTACATGGGACACTAGGAAACATCACTTACGTACTCTGACATAGACATACAACTCCTCCTATAACAGATGGTGCTGATTTTCTAGGCGCCACCTCACCAGAGGTCAGCACCAGCTACCTCTCGAGCTGACTAGGACAGGAATCTAGCGCCTCTTGCTGGTATAATCCTGTCACCACTAGATGGCGTCGTCCAATTTGTGGGGGTTTCGGGAGAGGACTCGCAGATGGCATTGACGACGCTGCTCCATGCTCCGATGATGGAATCGGGTTCGTAACACCTCCCCACCAAAAAGGAATTTGGTTTTGGTTTCTACAAAGGAGAAAACAAACCAAATTAGTACGTTAGTACAAAACCAAACAGATGCACATAAACAATGGACTGATGTGGCAAGGATGTCCTGTCTGCAAAACTGTCTTAATAGGAGACTCTGGCACAAGGAAAACTCGAAGAACATAGGCAATGACCTGCCTGATGTGACTTTCAGAAACCTTACTGGGATGCCCGTCAGAGGCACAATTATCTCACGTGTCTTGGGTAAGGATCTACAGAGGCTCGATCTTGAGTGAATAGACACCTCCCTGTGTCGTGGCACAGGGAGTGGCACTGGTTGGGCAGTCCTTCAGGGAGACGGAAATCTGGAATACCGGGGACTGATAATTCGGAGTAACAGCGATAGTCTTTAAATCTGTACTTACAGCATAACTGCTTACTAGGCCCACACCTAGTCCCAACAGGACTGTTTGTACATTGAAGATTGTGTTCACTCTTCGACCGTCAGGTCGACCAACGTTCTGTATAATGTTGAATCCAAGCTCAGCAATTACGCGGGGGGTGTCAACCTGTCGGGAACAGTCACTCATTAAAACATTTCTCCTACTCCCTGTATCATCGATCACCTTCTGGGTCCCTTCTTCGAATGCAATACTCATAGGGCGGATCTTCAATCCCTGGTGTCTCTCCACGATGTTCACAGGAGCCATCATCTGACGGTTCGTCCACTGATCTTTGCTTAGAGCACACACGAGAATAATACAAAATACAGCTAAGAAACATTTGGCTAACTTAGGAATAATTTTCATGAGCCTGTAATATCCATAGCCGGCTATATCCATTAGCCTGGCTTGGATCAAAGAGGGCACTAGAACCTGTGCACATACCTCTCCTACCTCTGACGTCTGGGGAATCTCTGGTCGGTTCAGTGAACATTGTACCTTGCCATACCGCAAGTACTTATCTGCCGTCACTCCAGACTCTTGGGTATCCATGGGCGCTTGTACATGAGGCCCCTCTTCTTGCTCAGTTGCATTCGTTCATCATAACCCCATGTTTCTCGTTGGGAAAAGAGTCGGCAGAATCTGTTGGAATGCTCTCGATCTGTTAGGTAGAGGGAGAATTAAACAAGTTATATAATTTCACGTCTGCCTGTACCTGGGTATTAATGTTTTCTGCTGTCACCTCAGACCTTATTACTGGATCGTCCACCATCTTGAGATATTCGTAGTTCAAACCTGTCGTCATGTCGTTGCCTAGTACTACTCCTATCCCAGCTATAGGCAGGGTATCAACTACTGCCAACGCACATGTGCCACTGAAGTAGGGCGAGTCTAGGTGTACTTGCAATAAGGAGGCAACGTACCGCATCAAAGGAAACCCAACTAGAACAACCTTTTGTCTCCCATCAACACTCACTCCCTCGGGTAACGAGTCTCTCACGATCAGGGACTGGGCTGCTCCACTATCTCTGAGCACTACAACTGATCTACCAGTATGATCACTCGTTACATACCCGCCTGAAGTGTGAGGGGCAAACAATCCTGGTCCTTCTCTACTCGTCATTAGAGACTGGGTTCCCACTGGTGGTGTCCTACAACTCATCAGCATTACTTCTCTGTGCGGGTCATTACCTGTCCCTCCTCGGCACCTGGCAGCAACATGCCCTCTCTGCCCGCAAGTCCAACACACTACGTTCCTCCTTGGACTACGGTGTGTTGGTCTGTTAGGACTAGTTCTTCAGGGACTACCTGGGGGAGTCTTGAAAGCACTGTGGGACGGGTCTTCCTTCTTCTGGTCGAGATTTGCCAAACAGACCTGGTACATACCTTCGGGACATACCTGGTACAGGATCGATGAGTTAGGATGTACTCCTCAGCCATAGTGGCAGCCGCACTCAAGGTCTCTACCTGCTGTTCTTCTAGGTATGTCTTTTGATCTTCAGACAGACATTCCTTGAAGTCCTCCAACAATATGAGTTGCTCGAGTTGTTCTTTCATCTTCACCTTTCGAGATGCACACCATTCCTGAAAGAGCCGTTTCTTGATGTTCGCAAACTCTGTGAACGTGTGCACCGAGATCTTTTTCAGGTTCCTGAACTTTTGCCTATAAGCCTCTGGCACCAACTGATAAGCCATGAGCACTACCTTCTTCACAGAGTCGTAATCGCTGGAATTATCAAGCAACAACGTGGAGTAGGCAATTTGAGCCTTCCCAGTCAAGACGGACTGTATCATGATGGCCCAATTTTCCTTTGGCCAATCCAAAGAGGCAGCAACCATCTCGAAGGCAAAGAACTTTGAAACATCCTTTTCATTGAATTTTGGGACCATCTTTATATTTCTCACTGGATCAAAACTACTTGTTTCCTTCGTTTTCCTCTGGCCACCTAATCGAAGCATTTCTAACTCGTGGAGTCTTTCCTTCTCCTTTTCTTGTCTTTCTCGTTCTTCTTTTTCTCTCTCTCTTCTTTCTTCTATTTCTTCTCTTTCTTCTCTCTTTCTTGTAATTCCAAACGTTTCATTTCCATTTCCTTTTCTTTTTCTTGTCTTTCTTGCTCTAATGCCAAACGTTTCATTTCCATTTTCCTTCTTTCATTTACCGTTCTAGTTCTAATTTCTTCCACTCTATCTCACGATTTATTTCTAAGGCACCCATTTTGACAGTTAGAAAACTTATATTCAGCTCACCTGCATCACTTTCATCGTCAATGCCTTTGTCTTCCTTTTCAGTGGAAGCCACCACACTTTCCTATATACTCTGTGCCTCGATTTCCTGCTTCTTCCCGGCCTTTAAGTGCTTATGAATCTTCGATAAGATTTCAACACGGGAATGACTCACGTACTTTGATCTATAAATAGGCACTTACTAGCACAAGTTCCTGCTTTCCCAGACGTTTCAGTCTAGCAAGACAGTCCTCCCTGTTCAGAAATTCCTGAACATCGTCTAGATCCTCAATGGTTTCTTTCTCTGCCATTTTGTCACCGAGTTGTGCACGAGCACGCAACACACCGCTTCACTTAACACTAGACACTTATAATAACCGAGCACCGCACTCACCAATACAGCAATTAATCACACTGAGCACAGCACTCGCCAATACTGCAATTAATCACACTTCGCACTGCACAGGACATGTAACGTCCTGAAAAATAACGAACAGGGGAATTATTCACAGGGGGTTGCACTACGTCACCACCCCTGTCAAACGTACTTGACAAGAGGTCGGATCCTGCTGGGGATGCCAATTATGTCACGGCCACAATGGGTTGCAACCGGGTTCTTTGTTGGTGGAACTAAAGTTCTGGTATCCGGCCCCAAGTTAGTAGTGGCTTTCAAGGAGTGAGCTCAGTAATGCAAGTAAAACACTATGGGGGAGGTGCATTGAATACGACACTTCATCAATTATCAATATATTCACATAAAATCACTTTCCCATCACCTCATATATAATCCTAAAGGAAGTATTACTACACTTAATATGTACGCAAGTGTCTCTCTCATAGGACACTAAACGCTCTTCGATGTTCAATCGATGCAGTCTTGTCAGCTACCGTGTTTCCTCAACACACACAGTATCGTCCTCAACCAGTACTGGGAAACTCCAACGAGTCTACCCTGGCCACGGGCCAGCCAAAACACAGTCAGACTAGGTGCTCTTCGTGCACGCCCACAATCACTCTCCAGTCTGGTGCTGGCAGAGAACATCAGTCTCGCACTGCTGGGCCTCTTCACGTACAAATACAAGGGTAGCGAACCTCTGGCAGGAACTTCTTGCAACTTGCTGGTTACACTCCTCCGTAGCACCTTACTGTCAGTCGTCTCTTCCGCTAGCCAGTCCCGGGTACGCCAAATTCTGTCACTGCCACGTCACAGGCAGACAGTAGAACACTACACAGTTCTTCTCCAGCGGCAGCTCACTGCTTCCGTAAAGCAGAATGGAGTAGAGAGCTATTGGCTGCCCTGGGTAGACTGACTGTCCTCGTACCACAGCAGCCCTACGTCGACTCTGTGGATACAGACACATCATCGGTACACTGGTCAATACATGGGATACTAGGAAATATCACTTATGTACTCTGACATAGACATACAACTCCTCCTATAACAGATGGCGCTGAGTTTCTAGGCAACACCTCACCAGAGGTCAGCACCAGCTACCTCTCGAGCTGATTATAACAGGAATCTAGCGCCTCTTGCTGGTATAATCCTGTCACCACTAGATGGCGTCATCCAATATGTGGGGGTTTCCGGAGCGGACTCACAAATGGCATTGACGTCGCTACTCCGTGCTCCGACGATGGAATCGGGTTTGTAACAAGGTCAGATGTGATTTTGTCGACTACTATGGCTTGTTCAGGTCGGGGCCTAACTGCCTAGGCATAAAAGTGGTTGGACTACTTTACAGTCGTGAGGTCCTGTGTCGGTCAGGTACTCTGATATGTTTAGTTTTACCTGTCGAACAGGTAAATCTTTAAACTTTAAAATCGAACGTAAATTGAACTTTAGATAATCTGCCACTTTCTGTGTGGCAAATGTTTTTGGGATCCTTGGTCAAATAATCTATGTGTGTTGACCTTGTTTTTTTTGTTTTGATGAATAGTTTGGCAATATGGCAAAGTCGCGTTATTGTCAGGCTTAGCTTTGCAACCCGTCCTCGCAAATTTAATAAGTCATTATTGACTTATTAGTTGCGTGCATTGGTGACATACTTAACATAATAGTTTCCCTTGAAAATCTTCATAGAAAACACCGACCTTACCTAACCTTGTTAGTATGTTAAAATAAGCATCTTATAGCTTCGTAATTACAATTGTTACTTAACCTATTATAGGTATAGGTTAGGTAATAATTGCAATTACGAAGCAATAAGATACTTGTCTTAACATACTAACAAGGTTAGGTAAGGTCGGTGTTTTCTATGAAGATTTTCAAGGGAAAACTATTATGTTAAGTATGTCACCTATGCACATATTTAATAAGTCAATATTGACATTAAATTTGCGAGAACGGGTTGAGCTGATAGTACACTTATATCCTGATGCACCTTGCAGTACTGACTTTGGAGGAAGTCTTTTCTGCCACTTGGCTTTGGGAGAATGTGTTCTTATGTCTTTGCACAGTGCTGTATGATGTTGACCGTTATTGCACCTGTTGCAGGTGTGCAGTTTAGTTGCAGAGGTATTGTAGTCATGGATCCTTAGACACCTGGTGCATTTATGCAACTCTTTAACTTGCTTTTACACATGAAGCACGATGATGGTAATTTGGACAGGGATACATTGAATGCTCCTCTTGGCAGAATAATCACTTTCTCCAGTCAACAGCACTTTTGCATGTCATCACCAAGGGTGACACAGTTACTGCAGATTTGGAGAGACTGGCTGCATATGTACCCACACTGCCTTGTCTCCACCTTGGAGTCGAGTTAGGTATATTAGATTTATTTAAAGTACTGGGTGTATGTACTCTGTGATTTATTGTGGGTGGTTAAGAAAGGTTAAGGTGTTTTTTACCATCTGTATTCGCTCTTTGTCCCTCTACAACAGAGCATAAACCTTCAGTAATCTCTTGTACTGTCAGGGATGATATGTTATGTAAGGTTCACAACTTATCCAGTGTTTCACTGGAAAATTTGTGTCGTACATTAACTTTAGTTAACCAGTCCGCACTATTCAAATTAACCTAAAGGCTGAGTTCTTTGAGTAATGACTCAAGCTCCAATCTAAAGGTTTGGAGTGAGTCAGAGGATCCATCTGTGGATGGTAAGTCCAAAAAAGTTTGGACTTAGTGCCTAACAGCTCTCTCAGTGTCAGCACATTTATCCTTAAGGAGCTTGAGTGTGAGATCATAGCAAGGCCCGATTTGCCTAATAAGCCAAGTTTTCATGAATTAATTGTTTTCGACTACCTAACCTACCTAACCTAACCTAACCTAGCTTTTCCGCCTACCTAACCTAACCTAACCTATAAAGATAGGTTAGGTTAGGTTAGGTAGGGTTGGTTAGGTTCGGTCATATATCTACGTTAATTTTAACTCCAATAAAAAATAATTGACCTCATACATAATGAAATGGGTAGCTTTATAATTTCATAAGAAAAATTTCGAGAAAATATATTATTCAGGAAAACTTGGCTTATTAGGCAAATCGGGCCTTGCATAGCAGGCCGAGTACGACGTTCTGGCTACTAGGTACAACATATATATATATATAATATATATATATATATAGATATATATATATATAATATATATATATATATATATATATATGTCGTACCTAGTAGCCAGAACTCACTTTTTGGCCTACTATGCAAGGCTCGATTTGCCTAATAAGCAAGTTTTCCTGAATTAATATATTTTCTCTAATTTTTTCTTATAAAATGATACACCTACCCATTTCATATTATGAGGTCAATTTTTTTATTGGACTTAAAATTAATGTTGATATATGACCGAACCTAACCAACCCTACCTAACCTAACCTAACCTATCTTTATAGGTATGGTTTGGTTAGGTAGCCGAAAAAGTTAGGTTAGGTTAGGTTAGGTAGGTTAGGTAGTCGAAAACAATTAATTCATGAAAACTTGGCCTATTAGGCAAATCGGGCCTTGCATAGTAGGGTAGGCTGAGAAGTGCGTTCTGGCTACTAGGTACGACATATATATATATATAATATATATATATATATATATATATTATATATATAGAATAAATATTATATTATATATATATATATATATAATATATATATATATATATATATTATATATATATTGAACTCAAGCTACAAGAATCATACAAAACCAGGAGAGGCAAAGAGAGCAAATGGCCATCAGTGAAATAGAGATAAATCCGAAATATTCTTTCCTCCTATGCAAAATAAGATCAAAAACCACATCTGTATCGGCCACCTGCAAAAGGTAGATGGAACTTTCACCGCTGACAACAAAGAAATGAGCGAGTTACGGAGGAAGTCAGTATGACTCTGTTTTCAGCGAGCCGTTAAAGACTAATTGACCACTGTCGTATGTAATCTCATAATGAATCTCTAGATTTGAAGAAGCCATAAACAGTATGCCTATGACTCTTGCACCAGCCCCGGTGAATTCTTGGAACTCCATATATCATCAAGACTGTATAAAAACACTATCGCAGGCCCTTCACAATCTGTGGAGACAAAGCTAGATACAGTTATCCCCTGACATACTTAAAACAGTAGAGTATAGTCACCACTCCATAAAGGAGGAATAAGGCGAGGCAAAAAATTACAGACCGACTAGCACTAACATCGCACACATCATAAAAACTTTGAGAGAGTGCTAAGAAGTGAGATCAAAAATAATGAAATCACAGCATCTCCTAACCCCGGACAACATTGTTTCAGACTAGGGCGGTCATGCCTGTCGCAGTTGCTGGACCACTATTATGGCATTAGATGCTATGGAAGACAAACAAAAACGCAGATGTAATTTACACAGATTTCGGGGGCAAAAGCTTTTGATAAATGTGACCATGTGTTATTGCACATAAAATGCGTTCAAAAGAATTACCGGTAAAATAGGAGATGGATCTTACATTTCCTGACTAACAGTAAGCCCAAGTTAATAGTCACACAAAATAAAATCCGCCCATCACATCGTGAAGAGCTCAGTCCCCCAGGGTAGTGCTTGCCGCATACTTTTTGCTCATCCTCATATCCGACATAGTCAAGAACACAAACCTATGTACTGTATCATCCTTTGCAGAATGACACTAGGATTTTTCATGATGAGTTGGCAACTAGAGGACACAGCAAACCTCCAATCAGATTAACGGTCTTTCTTGGGCTACAGAAAAAATATGGTGTTTAACGAGGATAAGTTCCAGACTCATGCGCTACGGAAAAATGAAATATAAAGCGGACCAGTACAAACTCGGCAAATCATAACATAGTACAGAAAAGGCAATGTAAAGGACATGGGTACTCATGTGAAGACATACCTTTAAAGAACACATAAAGTAGCCGTCACAACTGCAAAAAAATGACAGTTGGATAACAAGAACTTGTTCACACTAGAGATGCTATACCGGATGATGATACTTTTCAAACGCTTGTGCTCTCTAGAGTGGAGTACTCTTGCACAATGACAGCCCCTTTCAAAGCTTGGAGACAATTGCT
>WNGS01166011.1:24578122-24595391 GCA_020271785.1 Procambarus virginalis | reverse complement strand
TGTATTTTGGCTTGATCTAAGTTAGATCATGGATGCTTGATTTTTCTTCGGCTTTCCTGACGACCTATCGATCCCTCAGCATAGTTTTTGTCCCTTATGATAACTATGAATGTAAGACGACTCCACTAATCTCTTTCACATTTAAATATAGTTTAAACCAATTTCATTGTTTCCAACTTCACAACTCGTGTCTTAAAACTTTTTCATGTTAACATACACTAAATTTTATTCATGTCACTCAGTTTTCTAAATATTCCCGTGTACTTTTAATATCAACATATTTTTTCATGGAATGATCCAGTCATCAACTTTTGCTAACTTTGCAGAGAAAGTCAAATCCTCAGGCATTCTAATGCCTTAAGACACTTTCCTGGCACATTATATATTCCAATTTCTTGGTTAAATAGACAAAGTGTATGTGTCAAATTCTTGTAAATTAGCATTTTACCACTGAACTATATGAGATTTTGTACGAAAATTAAGAACTTTTTATTTTACAAAACAAACTGTTCGTTAGTGTTTAGACTTTAGATGTAACTTCCAGGCTATCGAATCTTTTAACTCAATCAATCATTTAGTAACATAAATTCATATTTGTTTCATCATGTTTAAGTAGGTGCAATGAAACAGCAAAATCTGCTATACATACGTCCCCCAGCTCTCACAGCATATATTTCATAGATGACTATTCAGCAATTTCACTCACCCTTATGACATAATTGAGAGAGAAATGCGTTGTATTATCCCATAATGAGGTCAGCACCCTCAAACATAACTCCTATCACTGCCTTTTTCGATTTACCCGAACCAAAAATAATTAAGTTTTAGACGACTTGAGTATTGACCATATTAGTTAACTGAGTTATTTGTGGACACTATCACTATCTTGCCCACTTACAGTCTAGTATCTCTGGTTGACTGTCATGATGTCACCATGGAGAAAAAATCTGCATTTCATCCATTCCCTTACCATAGTTCTACTTCGTTCCTCAAGAAATTTATGTCCGGCTCTCGTATCATTATCTTGAATAACATTTAATTAATTTTGATTAATTTTACGTGGACCGTCTAAATATGCTCCTCACTCGACCAGTAATAGTCATACTCCCATATGTAAATAGCAAAGAAAGCATCTAGTTTCGTTTTATAATATTTAGAGTGAGGCGAGATACCAAAGATTTTAATTAGTAAAGTTTTAAAGCTCGATGGGTAGGAGGGGAGAGTGACCACTGCAGGAAATATGGGGCTCTGCTCTGGGAGGAGGCAACAATTCCTGCTAAATACTCCAGAGGCGGTGACGTGGCGTCTCCTGGTTTTGGGAATTGTGATTGATCGAATGTGATGGTGTGTCTAGTTTGACCAATCATAGAGCGCCTATTGGAGTGACATAGTATGAAGTCGGCGTTCGGGAACCCGCCCGCTGTCACTAGCCACCTAAGGAAAAACGTGACAGGTCACGTTTCACGTCGGTCCCACATAGGTGAGGTTTAAGTCTCCAGAAGGGACATTACTCTAAGCAGTACTTGAGAGGCAACATAGAGGAGCTACTAGACAACTTCCAGAGGAAGATTTAGTGAGCTAGAACATGGCGGGAGTTCTCAAGAAGCTCTGTAACGTCGTATCTCTGCGTGACTCGAGAGGCGGTGCTGGAGGATCGAGAGTCGATCTGCGGGTCATCATCAGGCTGGAACTGTGAGGAGCATGTAGGTGGCAAGTCCTGGCCCTAATGTATCAGCAGCATGGCAGCCCTGGGGGAAGCAGCTATGGAACACTTATACTGAGGAGAGGGGGGGGACCAGTATTCAGCATGAGAGACGGGTGAAGGTCCGGGAGACATTCGACTAATCCTAGCAAGATCGTCTGAGGAAAGTCGTCATCGGAGGTTCGTCGTCCAACTGCGAGTAGAGATCTACCGTGGTTTTGCTAGAGATGAGAATATAAACGACAGTAAACACACCAAAAGGAGCATCTTCCAACACAACAGGCTGTTAGGACAGCACCTTCTGTTCTTGGGTACTAAGGTAGATTAAATTTCTATCTTCATTTCCTTTGTTTGATAGGAAGAAAAAAATATTTATTTCAACGTTCACGAAATGATTTATTGTGTGGAGGGAGAGCCAAAATTAAGACAGAATCAGAATAAGTATAAATTTGTGTTTTGCCATATTTTATTGATCTATATAAATCGTGTGTGAATAATGAAAAGACGAAGGCCACTATTATATTAGTAAATTCTTAGTAATATTTCTATGCAGGAAAAAGGTTTAGTAAATCAAGGCCTAATGAGTTCTTTTAATATCAATATTGAAATGTGTTGCCATATAATTATTGAGTTTCACCGCGGGAGTGTTGCCACATGTGACAGTTAAGATATTTTTGGCCCTTAGTAAATGTACTTTTATTTCCAGTAAATAGTTTATTCATTTACATTGTGTTTCGCTTCACTCCTTTATTCATCCTGAATGTTGTTTGTCTGGGTCTGGTTGGGAACACTGAGCACAATTACGGAAACGCCAGCCTGGGACCGAATTGCCTTTGTTAATGAAAATTATCCGGCCTGAATGAAACATATGCTAGACTGGCGACCTAGGATATAAACATTTGCGGTGAACAAGTTGGTAGCGAGGAGCCAGGTCAGTGTCCACGGTTGCATAGATTGCAGGACCGGGTGTGATGTCTGCTTATCTCACTTGCCATGAGGGTTGCAAGGCTGAGGGTGAGACTCTTCCCTGTGAGTGAGTGAGATACTCCCCTTAAGTGAACTGACACTGTGGGAGAAGGAGGAGGAGTAAGACCCGGGTTGCTGCCAAGATAAGTAATGTACTGACGCAACACATTTCCATACTGCCTTCCTGCTTCACTTTGATAATTACTTTCTTGCTATATGTTAATATATACATAACATATAAAATATATATGTTAATATATATATTCTGCTATATAACATTAGCCAAATATCATATAAATTAATTTAAATCAAGGTATCTACATTGTTCATTTGATGCATCACACTATTGTAATTTCTGTGTATATTGAAGTGGTGAAAAGGTAGAATGGCTTGTTGGCAGAGCCCGAGTGCATGGGGGAATTGAGTTAAACCCGGGTTTGTGTCTCGGAGAGGCTGCAGGATCCGTAAGTGGAACTCCCGGTTACAATTCTTTTAATTATGTCGTGGCCTAGTCGATTAGGCAACGTTTTTGATCATCCTGGGCATAAGTTCGAATCCTCATCAGGGGACCTTGTGGATTTGTTTATTTAGCTAGACCCCCTCACCATCCGGCCCGTTGGCGTCGTGAGGGGGCTTTGTAGACGGCTGCCGGAGTGTGATGCTCCGTAAGACAGTCCTCTGTCCTTTTGTAGCCTTGCATTCCTGCTGCTGTCTTCTCTAATTGTGCCGGATTGCTTTTCCTTTTCATTATGTTTCGTTTTTCTCCCCCCCCCCCACTTCTCCTATCTGCTTGTCGTTTTCCTGCCTACCTTTTGCTTGTTTTGGATTCTCCCTTTGGACTTCTTCTATTTTGACGCCCGGGTGCTTGGGGAGGCATACTCTTGCACCCGTAGAACTGTAGTACCCAACGTCTCGCGCGAGGGGAACCTTATATTGTCATCCCCCTTTTGTCGCTGAACCTGATCTCGACGGACTGACAGTTCTTAAGGTGACGTTTGTGGGGCGTATACTCACGACGTACCCCTAGGGGGCCCCGGCATGATCGGCGATAGCTTCCTGTTGGGTGTCCTGCCTCTAATTGTGGCTCCATGGTGGGTATGGGGGCACTTTCGTGGATGAATTTTTCTCTTCATCTCTATGTCAATAAATGTTTCTGTTGTACCCCCTCAGGCTCGTGGGGTGGGCGACCAAGCCCCCGAGTCGGCCTGTATTGGAAGACCAGGCTCTGTAGCTCCCGCTGAGTTGGGCCCCGACCTTGCTCCTCCTCTGACCATCCTGACTTCTTCCCCCAGCTCCCCTCCCTCCTCTGTGGTTGGGTCGAGCCTCCAGCCCCCAGTGGTGACCACTTCGTCCCCTGGTGCGGCTAAGTCTCTCGTTGTGACTACTGCGCCTTTTGACCCCTCTCTCTCTGGGGGTTCTCAACGCCGTTCGCGCCCCGGCCGCACTCACTCGATTCCTTCCCGTACTGACGCGTATCAGGCTTTGTTTGGTCCCGCTTCATGGGCCAAATACTTTGATCTCCTCCCTCTTGATTCTGCGCCTCCTGACGATTTCTTCCTCCATCGGCATCTTGTTGATTCCGTGGATGCGTCTGTTACATTCAACCCCACTCGTCTCGGTACACGTGTCGTTGCTGCTCCTTCTCAGGATGCAGCTTCCCGCTTGGCTGCCTTATCTTGCCTTGGCGAGATCCCTGTTCGGGTCTCCAAGAACGTTCGGATGAATGCCAGTGTTGGCACTATTCTCCTCCCGCCCCATGTTGCAACCGGTGTTCGGAATCTGCAGGATTGCCACGATGATATTCGGCATATCCTTGATGCCAAAGGCCATTCTGTCCTCCAGGTTGACTCGTTTACTCGTCCCCCTCGTGATCGTCGCCGTCAACCCCTTCGTGTTGTGAAGATCACCTTTGATGGTAGGACCCTTCCATCCTCTGTCATTTTTGCTGGTGCCAAGTGCTCTGTCCAGGAGTATATTCCTTCTCCTTGACTTTGTAATAAGTGCTGGAGGTTTGGGCATGGTGCTCTCCGCTGCTCTGGGACTGTCTCTGTCCTTTGTGTGGGGGTGAGGGTCACTCTAAGTCAGAGTGCACTTCTCCCCAAGCTCGCTGCCTCAACTGCGGTGAGGCCCATCCTACCTTCTCAAGTGCCTGTATCCATTACAAGCTTGAGGCAGCCGTCCTCAACTTGAAGCACCGGGAGCGTTTATCTTTTCCTGAGGCGAGGCGCCAGGTTCGCCGGCTCCCGCCTTATGCTAACGTCTCTTATGCTCGCATGTTGCGCTCTTCCTCTCCTCGTCCTTCCCTCCTTCCTCAGACTCACAACCGTTTCCGGGCCTTGGACCCTGATACGCCCACTGCCCCCTCCTCTGTTCCTTTGAGTTCTGTCCCAAAGGGTCCCCTCCTGGTCCTCTGTCTGGGGTTCCCCTTCTTTCTACCCGGTCTGTCGTGTCTCCTGTGTCTTCTTCCTCGTCTCCCTCCGATCCTCCTTCCCATCCTTTTCCTCCATCTATTGACTCTCCCCGCCGCCTGTCGGTGCAGGCGGATGTCCATCGCTCTCCTAACGGCCGTCGTGTGTGCTCTCGTTCAGCTTCTCCTGTTGAGACACTGGAATCCGTTGCCCGGTACGTAGTTGCTGGGACACCGGTCTCTTTAAGTCAGAAGCGTAAGCCTGGTTCCTCTCCTTCCTCCTCCCCGGCGGGTAAGAAGGCTTCGCTTTCTTCCTCAACCCCTCCTTCTGGCTCTGTTGCTCCTTCCGCTCCATTTCAGTGATTGCGCCCCCTGTTCCTGCTATGGAGGTTTCTTTGGCCCCTGCTTCCCTTTCGGTTGCTGCTCTTGCTGAGGTGCGCTCCCCTCTTTCTCCTCCCCCTCTTCCTGCTGCTGTCCTTGCCTGCTCCTCTCCGTTGTCTCCTCTTCCTCCTCCTCCTCCTCCTCCGGACCCCGCCCGCCCACCTCTGGTCTGTTCTCCCGCTTCCTTCCCTCCGTCTTTGCTCAGTTTACCCATGCCCCCTAACCCTGACTTTGCTGACCCTGATCCCGACCCTGATATTCTTTAACGTGCTGTGTTGCTCTTTCGCCTTTGTTTCTTCCTTGTTCTCTGTTGTTGTCCTTTCTCTTCTCGTCGATGTCTATTCTTCAATGGAACGTTCGAGGTTATTACGCCAATTTCCTCGAACTCCAACTTCTGATTTCGCGGTTTTCGCCCCTTTGTGTCTGTCTCCAGGAGCCGATGCTTGGTGCTCGTCCTGGTCGTTTTCGTGGCTATTCCTTTCTCTCCCCCCCCCAGCCGTTGCTGGGGCTCCTAATTCTTCTGCTCTCTTGATTCGCGCTGATGTTCCCTTTGTTCCTTTACTTTTTCCTTTGCCTCTCCATTGTTCTGCTGCTCGTATCTTTGTGGGAAATGGTACACAGTTTGTTCCATTTATCTCCCCCCGAGTGTCCCGCTTTCTCTTCCTGATTTGAAACACCTCTTGGACTCCTTGCCGGAGCCTGTGCTCCTGCTGGGTGACTTCAATTGTCGTCATTCTCTTTGGGGTGACGTTCTGACGAATACCCGGGGTCGCCTTCTTGAGCCGTTTCTCCTCTCTTCTTCCCTGTCTCTTCTGAATTCTGGTGAGCCCACTCATTTGGACTCTCGGACTCGCACCCTTTCCTGTCTTGATCTTTCTCTCTGCTCTTCTTCTCTTTACTTAGATTTCACGTGGCAGGTTCTTGATGACCTCCATGGCAGTGATCATTTCCCTATCCTTGTTTCCTTTTTCTCTTTTCGCCCTTCCCTCTCTTTCCTAGGTGGCAGTTTGCTAAAGCGGACTGGAACCTATTTACCCTCAGTGCTGCTCTCTCTGACCTCTCCCTTCTGCCTCTCCCTCGCGCTCTCCTCCTTTTTCATGACACTGTCTTCGACGCTGCCCTCCGCTCTATTCCTCGCTCTTCCTCTCGGGGTCCACGGAAGTGCGTTCCCTGGTGGAATGCGGACTGTGCTCGGGCTGTCCGCTGTAAGCGTGCAGCCTGGAAGAGGCACCGCCGTCGGCAGACGACCGATTCTTTTCTTTTCTTTCGGAAAGCGAGTGCGGTGGCCCGTAGGGCCATCCGTACGGCTAAACGTGAATGTTGGGCTTCTTATGTCTCCACAATTACGTCCGAAACTCCCTGCCACAGATCTGGAAGCGTATCCGCAAGATAGCGGGTAAGTTCGTTCCCGATGTTTCCCCGGTCCTTCACCTCCGTGGTACTCTTGTGGCGGACCCGTTGCAGGTCGCTACCGAACTGGGTTCTCACTTTTCTTCTGTTAGCTCTGGTCTTCATCTTCCCCAATCTTTCCTTCTTCGTAAACCTGTCCTTGAGTCTCGTCCTTTAGATTTCTGCACTCGTCTTCGACTTTCCTATAACGATCCCTTCTCTCTCTCTGAACTTCGTTCTGCCCTGGCCCTCTGCGGTTCTACGGCGGCGGGCTCCGATGGTATTCATTATGAGATGCTTCGCCATCTCCCTCCGTGCACGTCTCAGTATTTACTGAGTCTGTATAATCGGATCTGGGAGTCGTCGTCAGTCCCTGAGGACTGGCTCGATGCCGTTGTCCTCCCTGTTCGCAAACCAGGGTCTCTGGGAACTTCCCCTAAGGACTTTCGCCCTATTGCCCTCACAAGTTGTGTCTGCAAACTCTTTGAACGTATGGTTAACGTTCGTCTGATGTGGTTCCTGGAACACCATCACCTCCTCTCCCCTTCTCAATTTGGTTTCCGCAAGTGCCGCAGCACGACAGATGTCCTGGTGAACTTGGAGGTCTATATTCGTACTGCTTTTGCTGCGAGGACCTCCGTTGTTGCCGTCCTTTTTGACCTGGAAAAGGCTTACGACACCACTTGGCGATATCATATTCTATCCCAGCTTCATTCTTTTGGCCTTCGTGGTCATCTCCCTCTCTTTCTCCGCAGCTTCCTCTCTCGTCGTTCCTTTCGGGTGCGCCTTGGTACCGCTCTCTCTGCCTCTTTTCAGCAATACGAAGGTGTGCCCCAGGGTAGTGTTCTGAGCACTACTCTTTTTCTGGTTGCCCTCAATGGTCTTCTTTCCTCTCTTCCTTCAGGTGTCTTCTCCGCTCTCTATGTCGATGATCTTACCCTTTGCTGTCAGGGTGATGATTCGCCTCTCCTTCAGCGCCGGCTTCAACTTGCGATTGATGCCGTGTCGTCTTGGGCCACCGATCATGGCTTCAAGTTCTCTACTTCTAAGACTTGTGCCATGTCTTTTACTCGGAAACGGGTCGTTCTTCGTCCCTCTTTGTCACTTTATGGTCATCCCCTTGAGTACAAAGATTCCGCGAAGCTTTTGGGGTTATTCCTTGACACTCGTTTGTCTTGGTCTCCCCATATCTCTTACCTCCGTGTTGAGTGCTCTAAGGCCCTTACCCTCCTTCGAGTATTGTCCCATACTTCTTGGGAGCGGATAGGCGCACTCTCCTTGCTTTGCATTCCTCTCTCGTCCTGTCTAAGCTCGATTATGGTTGCCCTGCTTACTCTTCTGCTTCTCCTTCTGCTCTTCGCCGTCTTGATGCTTTGCACCATACTGGGCTGCGCCTCAGTTCTGGTGCCTTTCGTTCGACTCCCGTCCTTAGCTTGTATGTTGACACTGGCTTCCTATCTCTCCAGGACCGCCGTGATCGCTACTGTCTTCGCTATCTTGCGCGGTCCTTGCAACATCCTTCCTCTCGCCTCTGTCGTGCTTTAACTTTTACCCCTCCTGCGGTTCCTGTTCCTCTTCACCACCTCCCTCTTTCTGTCCGGTTATCTCGCTTACAGGATTCTCTTTCCGTTCGTGTTTCTAATGTTTCTCCTCGTGTTGTTCCTTCTTTGCCCCCGTGGAGAGTCCCCTTCCGCAGTTTTGTACGTCCTTGACCCGCGTCACTAAAGCTTTTACCCCTCCTACGGTTCTAAAACGCCTTTTCCTTGAGCACTTTTCTTCTCACTCCCGCTCCGTTTCTGTCTTCACCGATGGGTCTAAGTCTGCGGACGGTGTTGGCTACTCTGTTGTTTTTCCTGATCGCACTTATGTGTGTCGCTTACCTCCGGAGACTAGCATCTTTACAGCGGAGCTTTATGCTATTCTCTATGCTCTTCGTCTCCTGCTTTCTCGTTGTCAGTCTTCCTTTGTGGTTGTTGTTGACTCTCGTAGTGCCCTCATGGCTCTCAGGTCCTTTAATCCGGTTCATCCAGTAGTTGTCGAGATCCAGCATTGGCTGTTTCTTGTTCACAGTAAGTTTAAGTCAGTTGAGTTTTGTTGGGTTCCCAGCCATTTTGATGTGTCTTTAAATGAGCGTGCGGATGCTGCCGCCAAGGAAGCTGTCCGCTCTTGTCCCATCTCTCGTAAAGGCATTCCATATTCCGACTTTTACCCAGTTATCCATTCCTCCATCCTTACCCGTTGGCAGGCTTCTTGGTCGTCTGTTACTGGTAACAAACTCCGTACTCTTAAATGTTGTGTTTCCTCGTGGCCATCCTCCTACCACCGTAACCGGCGGTGTAAAACTGCTCTGGCGAGGTTACGTATTGGCCATACTCGCTTAACCCATGGTCACTTGATGGAGCGCCACCCTGCTCCTTATTGTCCTAATTGCATTGTCCCTCTTACGGTCGTGCATGTCCTTCTTGAATGTCCTGACTTCCAGGACGAGCGTATGTCTTGCTTTCCGACCACCCCTCCCGGTCACTTGTCCCTCATTAGAATTCTTGGTGACTCGGATACTTTTGATATCGTTCGCCTTATGCGTTTTTGTTCTCGTATTGGCATCCTTGGTGATATTTAGCGCCCTCTGATTATTCCGCACATTTGATGGTGCTACATAGCCTTCCCGGTTTGGTGCCTTCTTTTGATAATTACTTACTTACTTATTTAGCTAGAATTAACGAAAAAGCTAAAAACTTATAATAGGAGTTATATGAAAGCCACCAAACTTAGACAAGATAATAGCAAAGCATCTGTGAAATGAAATATCTAAAGAATCTAGATCAAACAGTATCTGTATCATAGGTAACTTTAATTTTAGTGGCATAAACTGCCTTAACAGAAACGAACAGGGAATAATGAAGCAGAACTTTTTATAAATAAATGACGATTGCTTCCATAAGCAACACATTGAGGAACCAACGCTTGAAAATTAAATTTCTTACTTAGTGTTATCTAACAGGGAAATGCAAATTAATGACATCGAAATAGGGAGCGAGCTAGGGAACAGTGATCACAAAGAAATCAGATTTAGCATTGAATGAAATAAATTTATATGATAAAATTCTCTTATAGTGCCAAATTTTCGAAAAAGGGATTTTTATGGTCTAAGAATTTTTTGGGGTGAAATAGATTGGAAAGTCCTGGGCATAGGAGGACGGTTTATCTTGGAGCGCGACGTCAACCAAGTGAAGGGTGATGTAAAATAGGATTTCGATGTGGATTATGCAAGTGCAAATAGTAAAACTCAAGCCAAACAAATCCCCATTTAACAAATCGTCTTCAGGGCTGGACGAAGTGTTTCCCAGGGTGCTTAAAGAATGCAAAGAGGAGCTTTGCGAGCCATTGTCTACCATATTTAATAAATCATTAGAGTCAGGTAGAGGCCCAGAGACGTGGAAGGTTTAGAAGAAGGATACGTTGCTAATGTGGTACCAATTTTCAATAAATGAGATAAATCATATGTGTCAAACGATCGGCCAATTAGCTTAAAGTCAATTGTGGGAAAGCTACTTGAATCGATAATTGCAAATACCATTCGTCTTCATCTGGAAAAACATTAAATTAATAAATGATTCACAACATGATCTTGCAAATGGCCGTTCATGTTTAACAAATTTGCTATCATTTTATTCCAGCAGAGTTGAGGCAGTTGATATTGGTAAGGTTTTTGAGGTTGTGTACCTTGACTTTTGCAAATCTTTTGATACAGTGCCACATGAAAGACTGATTAAAAAGATAGAGGCTCACTGTATTGGGGGGGGGCTATATTAAGTTGGATTAGGGCATGGCTATACCAAAGGAATCAGAGAGTTAGTATAAATGGGGTTAAGTCAAAGTGGGAAAGACCACGATATTCACCAGATTGGTCGACGGGGGAGACATCTCCCGCCAACTCATCACAAGAATCAGTGTGGTCACAATGCGAACCAAACGTCTTAAGGTCAGAGCGACTCCACTTGACGGTCATGCTATCGGGAGAAGCAATACTTTAAAGGTCCTGAAGGACGTTACTGGCCTCGAACCCGCTAACATTAGTCAGAAAGGTGAAGATATCGTGCTCTTCTTTTCATGTGAAGAGGAGCTAGAGAAACTCCTCACTAACGATGCCATTCTTCGCAAAGAGCACCACCTACATCCTCACTTCCCACGTCAGTTCCTGGCCGGAAGAACTGTTTTTACCAGCAGGACCAGCCAGTGGATTGCTGAGAGACCTCAACATCATATCATGGTCAATATCGAGGACGAGAATCCAAACCTGTCGGTATTCAACCTAGAGTTCTGCAACACCGACAAAACATCAATGAAGATTACGTTCACCACCATAGCTGCGGCCACCCTGGCTGCCACACAAGGATTCTACTGCTTCGGCCTAAAAATACCACCCCACCAAATAAAAAAGGAACGATACCATGAGATCCAGCAGTGCTTTAAGTGCTACGAGCTCTCCCATCCGACCAACAAATGTCAGCACCCTGTCCAGAGGTGCAGCCTGTGCGCACTGGACCATCACTACTCCATATGCAAGGCAACAGTCCATCGTTGCTTGCTCTGTGATGGCAATCACCCCGCAATTTCCTACCGCTGCCCCCGAAGACAGGAAAGAATCAAGGCCCAGGTTGAAGCCAAGAGAAACAATCCTTCTACCTCCTCGACCAGAGCCCCAAGCGTTCAACCCACCACCTTAGTTCAACAACACCACCACTAATCGACCAGAAGACTTTCCGGTCTTACCAACATGTGGCTCCTCCCAGCAGGCGACACAGCCTTCTCATTGGGGACCCAAGGTCCCACAGGCTCCTTCACAGCCCCCTGCATCACGTGCAGGCATTATCCCTGGTCTTCTTAAACTAGCGGAAAGGCTTGCAGGACCTGACAACCAGCGCTTTGTTAGTGAACTGAACGCATTATACATAGACAATGGCCTGGCCCCCATCATAGCCACTAGCGTAAATCTCAGTGCCTCCTCTACCACTCCGGAGACTACCACCAGGACGACCGTGCGGTCAACTTCAACACCGACTCCAGAACCGCCCATGACCCGGGCAACACAGAGGTAATTCCTTCTCCAGCTCCCAACACTCCTACCATCACAGTCTCAGCAGCCGCGCTAGCAGACGTGCTGTCTACAAACGATAACAGCACCACCAGCGCTCCTGAAATAGCTACAACCACCAATCAACGACACCTAAGCCTACCTAAGGCTGTGAGGCGAAAGACAAAAACACCCACTACGGAGGTTACAGACTCCTCAGACGAGGAAATCATAGTAGGAGCTCCAGCGCCGCATCACAAATACGACACATACACGGTTCAAGACTTCCTCATGGAGGCCACATCACCAAACTCCAACGACAGCACTACTCAGCCAAAGTCGCAGGCAAAGAAAAAACGGAAAACCTAGAGGTCTACACTAATCCCACCAGCTCCATAACTGGTATAGCCAGCCCTCCAGGCTGAAAACTATCATGAAGACCCCCATCCATCGCCACATCTCAAGTATCAGCCACTGATACAGATAATGGCTCCAAAGAGCCTCCACTTACGGGCTCACCATAGCCCGTGCTACTGGAACTTATTGTTCTGAGTAGCGAATCTTAAACAACAACAAGTGGGAAAATGTTGTTGACCAGACCACACACTAGAAGGTGAAGGGACGACGACGTTTCGGTCCGTCCTGGACCATTCTCAAGTCGATTGTGACTTGAGAATGTGATTGTGACTTGGAAAATGTTGTAAGTGGAGTGCCTCAAGGCTCTATCCTGAGACCTCTGTTATTCACTATATATATAAATGAGTTAGATTCAGTTTTTAGCAGCAATATTTGCAAATTTGCCGATGGTACAAAAAACAGGAGTGAAATTAACACGGAAAAAGATTCACTATCACTTCAAGATGATCTAAATAGGGTTTTGAAATGGTCAAAACATTGGCTGACGAACATTAATGCCTCGAAATTTAAGGTTTCAAGTCTATGTAATGATGCTAGAGTTACAAGATACAAGCGAGATGGTGTTGAGATTGTTAAATCAGATTGCGAAAGGGATCGGGAGTTATGATTAGTAAGAATTTAAAACAAAGAAAATCAGTGCGTAAATGTTCGAAATTAGGCAAATAGGACACTGGGATATATTTATCGAATCGATTGCAATAATACACCTGTTGTTTTTCTTCAGCTATATCTTGCGCTTATTTGGCCCCATTTCAGTTTTGGTCACCATACTTTAGAATGGGTATAAATTCACTAGAACGCGTCCAGCATAGGCTGACGAAGTTAATCTCTCAAATTATAAAGCTGTCATATGAAGGAAGATTGACAAATCTTAAATTATATTCTCTAGAAAGGCGAAGAATAAGGGGTAGCATGATAGAGGTGTGCAAGGGATGAATGGGCATAACAAAGGGGATATTTAAAAGGTATTAAAAATATCAACACAAGACAGAACACGAAACAATGGATATAAATTGGATAAGTTTAGATTTAAGAAAGATCGGGGTAAATACTGGTTGAGTAACAGGGTTGAGGATTTGTGGAGCCAATTACCACATAACATAATAAAGTAGGACCCCTTGATTGTTTCAAGCGTAGGTTAGATATATATATGCTTGAGATCGGTTGGATATAAATAGGAGCGGCCTCGTATGGGCCAATATGTCTCCTGCAGCTAATTTCATTTTTATGTTCTTATTTTTTAATTCTGCAGAACCTTCTGGAGTTTGCAGACCTGCTAGATAAAAACGACGATGAATGGGACTGGCAAGGTCGATATTTCATGTTTTCCTACTCATCTTCAGCAGATCTTGAGCGTCTGGCAGTGATGTATAAACTTCAAAAAACTTCAGCTATTCTATTTTTTATGTAAGTGCCTTTTATTTACAAAATCAAGATATATAATCAGTTAGGATAAAATAAGGATGAGAGTGATCAGTGGAAGCTTAGCTTCGGCTTCAGTGGAATCCTCGGAAATCTTAGAGTGCAGTAGTGCCCCAGGTTGCAATTCTTTTGACCATGTCGTGGTATAGCTGTCTAGCGCATGTGCTTGGGAACACCCAGTGCATAGGTCCGAACTCTCATCACGGCTCCTACTGATTTCCTGGAAGTAGTGGCTTTTCTGTGATTGTTTGTCTGAAGAGGCATTACCATGTGTTTGTTGCAGAAATAAATTGGCAAAATGATCAGGGAAAGAGAAGGGCCTCAAAATATCAATTCACTTAGGGTATATTACACTAATAGTAGAAGTCTAAGAAACAAAATAAACGAGTTAAATGCTCTTGTCTGTTCAGAAAAAATAGATATTATTGCACTTACCGAAACGTGGATAAATGTAGAAAATAGAGAACTATTAGCTGAATATCAAATAAATGGATTTAAACTATTTCACACAGATAGATATATTAGACGAGGAAGGGGAGTGGCCAAATATGTTAGGGACAATTTGAAATGTAGTCTCAAAGAGGGAATCAAAACAGAGCCACACACAGAAACTATTTGGATATAATTAAACGAAAAAGCCAATAATATTATAATAGGAGTTATATGTAGGCCACCAAATTTAGACAGAATGGAAGCAAAGCATCTATGGAGTGAAATATCTAGAGCATCTAGATCTAACAGTATTTATGTCATGGGTGACTTTAATTTTAGTGGAATAAACTGGGTGAACAAAACAGGGAATAATGAAGCAGAAGATTTTCTAGAATTAATTGACGATTGCTTTCTTACTCAACATATTAAGGAACCAACGCAGGAAATAATATTTTAGATTTAGTGTTAACTAACAGGGAAACACAAATTAAGGACATGGAAATAGGGAGTGAGCTAGGGAACAGTGATCATAAAGAAAACAGATTTAGCATAGAATGGTATAGATCTGTAGGAGAAAATTCTGTTAAAATGCCTGATTTTCGAAAAGCTGATTCCATAGCCTAAGAATTTTTTTGGGTCAAAAAGATTGAAAAGTCTTGGGGATGGGTGTGGGCTAGACGTGAACCCAGCGACAGGTGATGGAAAAGGGTATTTCGATGAAGATTCAAAATATAACCTATTTTAATTTTATATAATAATTAATAATTAATAAATGAGTCGCAACATGGTTTTACAAATGGCCGTTCATGTATAACAAATTTGCTATCTTTTTATTCCAGCATAGTTGAGTCAGTTGATAGTGGTAAGGATTGTGATGTTGTGTACCTTGACTTTAGCAAAGCTTTTGATACAGTGCCACATGAAAGACTAATTAAAAAAATAGAGGCTCGTGGTATTGGGGGTGCTATATTAAGTTGGATTAGGGCATGGCTATTCCAAAGGAAACAGAAAGTTAGTATAAATGGGTTTAAGTCAGAGTGGGATAATGTTGTTAGTGGAGTGCCTCAAGGCTCTGTCCTGGGACCTCTGTTGTTTATAATATATATAAATGATTTAGATTCAGGTTTGAGTAGCAACATTTGCAAATTTGCAGATGATACAAAAATCGGTAGGAAAATTAACACGAAAGAAGACTCGCTATCACTTCAAGTTGATCTAAATAGGGTTTTAAAATGGCCAAAAGACTGGCAGATGCAGTTTAATGCTAATAAATGTAAAGTTTTGAGGCTAGGTAATGATGATAGAGTTACAAGATACGAGCTAGATGGTGTTGAGATTGCGAAGTCGTATTGCGAAAGGAAAGGGATCTGGGAGTTATGATTAGTAAGAATTTAAAACAAAAGGATCAGTGCATGAATGTTCGTAATAAGGCAAATAGGACACTCGGATTTATTAATCGAAGCGTTAGTAACAAGACACCTGGTGTGGTTCTTCAGCTATGTCTTGCTCTGGTTAGGCCCCATTTAGATTATGCAGTTAAATTTTGGTCGCCGTACTATAGAATGGATATAAATTCACTTGAACGTGTCCGACGTAGGATGACAAAGTTAATTCCCCAAATTAGAAATCTTTCATATGAAGAAAGATTAATAAAGCTTAAATTGCATTCACTGGAAAAGCGAAGAGTTAGGGGTGACATGATAGAAGTTTACAAGTGGATGAATGAACATAACAAAGGGGATATTAATAGAGTATTAAAAGTATCAACACAAGACAGAACACGAAACAATGGGTATAAATTGGATAAGTTTAGATTTAGGAAAAACTTGGGTAAACCCTGGTTCGGTAACAGGGTTGTTGATTTTTGGAACCAATTACCGCGTAACGTGGTGGAGGTGGGGTGCCTTGATTGTTTCAAGCGAGGGTTGGACATGTATATGAGTGGGATTGGGTGGTTATAAATAGGAGCTGCTCGTATGGGCCAATAGGCCTTCTGCAGTTACCTTTGTTCTTATGTTCGTATTTGATACATTGCCAAGCATATGATACATTAATAGGGATGTATTCTCTGAAAACATTATGTAGCTGTGTAAGTCGTCTTTTCTTGTGTATTCATGTGGAACATTGCAATTCAGATTGCACTTCATACGTTTGGCGTTACATAGAGACCTGTTAGATATTTATTGTGAACATATATTTATGTGTATTGTGTACAGACCTGGTGGCAGCGAGGGAGAGTTGGCCGTGTACACCCACAAGCTCTACTCCAGGACGAACCTTCGCTTCCTCACTTTCTGGAGAGACGGAGCCTTCCTCAGTAACGTCCATTTCTTTCCAAAAATGGAAGTGCGTCATTTTTAGTTTAAATGTGTTCATGATCTCATGTATTTTATCCACACTGGTGTAGTGGTGGTGGTTTCAGTGATATTGGTGTGTCTGTCACTCTCCTAAAATTTATTAATATATTTTGGATAGTCACTTAGTGGAGAAGTCGATTGTTCTCGTTGTATGAGACTGCATATCGACATACATATACATCAATATTTGTATGTTTACCCATTTATTATCGTGTGTGTGTGTGTGTGAATGTGTAGGTGGTTGATTTGGGCGGGCAGAGACTGCGAGTCCTTGCCGTTGATCACGCCCCCTCTGTCTTCTCGCACCTGGAGGACAACGCCCTTCACTTGGACGAACAAGGCCTCCTCTTCAACGTCTCTGGCCTCGACGTCAAAGTGAGCTTCGTTAACACAGTATTCTTATATTAACTAAGGCAAATGTATGAATGTTTCAGTAGTGTAAATGACGACTAGAGCACCGTGCGCCATCTGGCCAGGTGAGCTCATTAGAGCCAGCTGGCCATGTGGTGCTCAGGTATGTAGCCACATAATGTTGTAAGGGGATTTTCCCGGAAGTTGGGGCGTGTCGGACGCGTGTGAGCGTCTGGTGTTTGGGTATGTGGTCAGGGAAGATTGTGGTCATGTTATTTGGGGGTAGGGGGAGTATGTAGGGCTATGTGGTATGTGGATATGTTGTTAAGAGTAAATGAATATGTATGTTTGTTTTCCGTAGACTTAATCAT
>WNGS01166011.1:24548944-24564763 GCA_020271785.1 Procambarus virginalis | reverse complement strand
TTTTAACCATAACTATTATCTACACATTGGGAATTAACAGCCATGGGGTGAGGTCTCCTTCCCAACTACCTGTCTACAGATTGGATGATTGGCTAGGATGCCCAGAAGCTTCGATGGACTGAATGAAAGCCTTTCCCCATCTGTCGGCTAGCTAAACCACCAAGAAGTCTTAATATTATTATTATCGTTGTAAATCGCTTTAGTGTTTAATAAAAGAATATGTGGACCTGGTCCGTACCACTCTAGAAGGTAAGGGAGGGGAGGGGAGAGGGGTGCCCCACTCTAGAAGGTATGGGAGAGAGTGAGGGGTGTCCCACTCTAGAAGGTAAGGGAGGAGAGGGAGGAGGGGTGGCACATAGCTTCCATCCCCTACCCAACATGACACTCTCTCAAGTGCTACCTAAACGGAAGCTGACAAACCACAATAGGCTCTAAACACTCTCACGCCAGAGGGGAAGCTCTCCTCACCCCCTCCCTCCCTCACCCCTGTCCCTCCCCACATCAACATATGTTTGGTCATCTAGAACACTCACCACATACTCTAGGCACATAGCAATACATAGTCTTTAATCAAACTAATATGTACACACATGATGATAAACAGTCTCCGTGGTGTAGTGGTAAGACACTCGCCTGGCGATACGCGAGCGCTATGTCATGGGTTCGTATCCTGGCCGGGGAGGATTTACTGGGCGCAATTCCTTAACTGTAGCCTCTGTTTAACGCAACAGTAAAATGTGTACTTGGATGAAAAAACGATTCTTTGCGGCTGGGGATCGTATTCCGGGACCTGCCCGAAACGCTACGCATACTAGTGGCTGTACAAGAATGTAACAACTCTTGTATATATCTCAAAAAAAATTTCGTTTTCCAGAAAATTATTCTGGATCCCACCGCTGCCACCAATATTAGTTACCTTCTTGATGTATGTGGTTCTGCTGGATAGTAGATAACAGATGATCACTTCAGCAGTTTACTGAGTAAGGTAACAAGTTGGCCACAAGTATTCCCTAACACAAATCTGGCCTGCCGAGGTCCTACCTAACTCTGGTCTGTGTGAATACTGACTCCTCGCCAGAACGGCTAGTACCACTCTCTGTGGAGAATGACGTCAGAGGCTTACTAGACTGTGATTGGCTATATCCCAACCGTCGTACAATTTGAGTACTAACACATGTGTGTACACACACTGATGGTAAGACGACATGTGACGGAAATCCGACACATAACATACTAACATTACTAGCACCTAATATAACCAGCAAACCTGGTTATACTAGTTACATTAGTTACCTATAAAGAATTACAGAAAATGGAATATCTATGACATCATCATCACAACAAACATTTAATACCACAAGTATTCCTTAAACTACCAGTCTAATCATTAGAATTAATAAAAAAAAGTTTTCTATGTTTTAAATTAATTTAAAGACATATACCATGAACTTATGGGTTCCCTCCTATTGTCAGTTAATACACGCAAAATTGAACCATCTTTTGGAGACGCCGCTCCTGGAAAGAGTGAGACTCAGAATGTAAACAGAACAGAGAGAGCTCCTCGTGGGGTTTTCGCGATACGCACCACTTCAAAGACTCGAAATTAGAAGTCGAGCAACAGTATAACTGCCATAGCAACCTCACTAACATCGAGGAGTTCCTTTATATCCAGTTTGATAAACTTATCTATGATTAGAAAGCCTGATAACATTAGATAGATTCAATTTGGTTATAAGTGGGATTAAAAAAACAAATGTAAGTCTCATTATTATAACAACCGAAATTTCATGAGTCACACCTGTACTTTACATTCTTGTACAGTTGTTACAGTGAAATTATTTGGCAGGTAAGCTTGTGATCCATGAGACATCAGTTGAGTTGGCCACCTGCAAGATACTGTACAGACGCCAGCCTTGCTCTAACAAAGACAAACAGCCGCCATTACAGGGCCAGAAGAGCCTATATGTGGTGGACAGTGTCTGATGTTAGATGACTATGCTAAAACAACGTAACAACTGAGACATTTATTACCTTTACTAACCAATTTTAATAGAACTAGCAATAACATTGTAGATAATTATTACCCACTATTTGAGATGTAGGCTATATGTATAAACCCCCAACTATGTGTGCAGGTAAACACCTAGCAGCATAAAATTTTAAATATACAGTACACTTTTTAAAATAATAAGATAAAATTGTTATTAAAATAAATGAAAGCAAATTAAAGTAAATCAACAGATCAAGAATATATAATAATAAATGCCTGCGTGGAAAATATCCTACATGTGTGTACCCACTCTGATAGTGGGAGAACATGTGTGTACCCACTCTGATGGTGGGAGAACATGTGTGTACCCACTCTGATGGTGGGAGAACATGTGTGTACCCACTCTGATGGTGGGAGAGCATGTGTGTACCCACTCTGATGGTGGGAGAACATGTGTGTACCCACTCTAATGGTGGGAGAACATGTGTGTACCCACTCTGATGGTGGGAGAACATGTGTGTACCCACTCTGATGGTGGGAGAACATGTGTGTACCCACTCTGATGGTGGGAGAGCATGTGTGTACCCACTCTGATGGTGGGAGAACATGTGTGTACCCACTCTAATGGTGGGAGAACATGTGTGTACCCACTCTAATGGTGGGAGAACATGTGTGTACCCGCTCTGATGGTGGGAGAACATGTGTGTACCCACTCTGATAGTGGGAGAACATGTGTGTACCCACTCTGATAGTGGAAGAACATGTGTGTACCCACTCTGATGGTGGGAGAACATGTGTGTACCCACTCTGATGGTGGGAGAACATGTGTGTACCCACTCTGATGGTGGGAGAACATGTGTGTACCCACTCTGATGGTGGGAGAACATGTGTGTACCCACTCTGATGGTGGGAGAACATGTGTGTACCCACTCTGATGGTGGGAAGACAAGTGTGTACACACTCAATTGGTGGGATAACATGTGAGCACACACTCTGAAGGAGGGAGAAGATGTGTCCTTGCATTCTCGTAAATGTTCTCGCACTCTGGCGGAGGAAGGGCAAGTGTTTTCGCACTCCGATGGAGGAAGAACGACTGTTCTCGCTCTCTGATGGAGGAAGGGCGAGTGTTCTCTCACTCTGATTAAGGAAGGGCGAATGTTCTCGCACTGTGATGGAGGAAAAAGAAGTGTTCTTGCACTCTGATGGAGAATAAAAGTGTTCTCGTACTCTAATGGAGGAAGATCAAATGTTCTCCTACTGTGATTGAGGAAGAACAAGTGTTCTTGCACTCTGGTGGTGGAGGAAATGCAAGTGTTCTCGCACTCTGATAAAGGAACAACTAGTGTTCTTTAACTTTGATGGAGGAAGAGCAAGTGTTCTCGCACTCTGGCGGACCAAGAACAAATGTTCTTGCACTCAGATGGAGAAAGAGCAAATGTTCTTGCACTCTGATGGAGGAAGAACAGGTGTTTTCGCACTCTGAAGGAGGAAGAGCAAGTGTTCTCGCACTGTGATCTATCATGAGATTTCCTTGAGTTGATTTCGGGGCTTAACGCCCCCCCCCCCGGCCCGGTCCTCGACGAGGCCTCCTTTTTGTTACACATCCCCAGGAAGCAGCCCGTAGCAGCTGTCTAACTCCCAGGTACCTATTAACTGCTAGGTAACAGGGGCATCAGGGTGAAAGAAACTAGGCCCATTTGTTCTCCGTCTCCACCGGGGATCGAACCCGGAACCTCAGGACTACGAATCCGTAGCGCTGACCACTCAGGTGGCAGGCCCTCATTGAGGAAGAACAAGTGTTCTGGCACTCTCATTGACGAAGAGCAAATGTTCTTCCTCTATGATGGAGGCAGAACAAGTATCCTCGCACTCTGATGAAGGAAGAGCAAGTGCTCCTGCACTCTAATGGAGAAATGCAAGTGTTCTCGCACTCTGATGGAGGAAGAAAAAGTGTTTTCGCAATCGAAGGGAGGAAGAGCAAGTGTCCTTGCACTCTGATGGAGGAGGAGTACGTGTTCTCCTACTCTGATGGAGGAAGTGTTCTCGCACTGTAGGTGAGGATGAACAAGTGCTCTTGTACATTGCGGGAAGAAATGCAAGAGTTCTAGCACTCTGATGGAGGAAGAGCAAGTGTTCTTGCACTCTGATAGAGGAAGATTAAGTGTTCACGCACTCTGATGGAGGAAGTACTTTTGTTCTCGTACTTTGATGGAGGAGGAGCAAGTGTTCTTGCACTCTGATGGAGGAAATGAAAGTGTTCTCGCACTCTGATGGATGAGTAGAAAGTGTTCTCGCACTGTGATAGAGGAAGAGCATGTCTTCTTGCACTCTGATGAAGGAAGTGCAAGTGTTTTCTCCCACTGATGGAGGAAAGCCAATTGTTCTTGCACACTGAAGCAGGAAGAACAAGTATTCTCGCACTCTGATGGAGGAAGAGCGAGTGTTGTTACACTCTCATGGAATAAGAACAAGTGTTCTCACACTCTGATGGAGGAAGGGCAAGTGTTCTTGCACTCTGATGGAGGAAGAACAAGTGTTCTTTCATTCTGATGGAGGAAGAGAAAGTGTTCTCGCACTCTGATGGAGGAAGAACAAGTGTTCTTGCACTCTGATGGAGGAAGAACAAGTGTTCTTGCACTCTGATGGAGGAAGAGCAAGTGTTCTCGCACTCTGACGGAAGTAGAACAAGTGTTCTCGCCCTCTGATTGAGGAAGGGCAAGTGTTCTTGCACTATGATGGAGGGAGAACAAGTGTTCTTTCACTCTGATGAAGGAATGGCAAATGTTCTCGCACTCTGACGGAGGAAGGCAAGTGTTCTCGCACACTGATGGAGGAAGAGCAAGTGTACTTGCACACTAATGGAGGAAAGACGTTTTTCGTTGCTCGCTCAGTGAAATCCTGCGGCCTTTCTACATCATTAAACTTATGTAGTTTTTTATTTGCACAAGAACACTTAAATTGAGGAACCATTCCGAGCAAAACTTATTGTTTGGCGATTGTTTAATTTCATCATCACCCTCGATGCTCCAATTTTGTGAATGTGGAAAAAATCCTTATGTCGCTTGGTGATAATCTGTTTACAGAACCTTGTTTCTTCTTGCCGACTTTTATTCATTTATTCATTGGAAATGGCCCCTGCTCAGTTCTCTAATATAGGCAATGGGTATATTGATGCCTTCATTTCACTATCCAACTTCCACTGAGTCCAGCGCTTTAATTTGTATTCTTATTCGCATTATTCTTTGATGATATTTTACATAAGACGGTCTGAAGTCTGTTTATTTATCCTGTACGTAACAACTAAAGTTTTAAGTGGAGTACATTATAACATATTCGGCCATCTCCGAGATTGTTTCATTATTGATTAGTTATTTTTAATCATGTGTGCATGAAAGGGACTTTTCTTGACAATTAGAGATGGAATTGTTCTTATTACAAAATTACAGAAATCAGGTACTTCACCTAATGATTATAGGCCTCTTGTACTTATAAACTGTATACGCAAATTGAGCAATGTATGTGTAATGTGATAATTGTAAGTTCCTTATTTAGTGTCAATCTCACAATTTGTATTCAGTATATAAGTAGATCAGAACTTCGAATATTTGGGCTCAATAAGAAACATGTTTTCCATGATGAGAAATCGGTCATGTTGTTTCTTTATCTAGAAACCATTGACTACTTGGAAGTACCAGATTTTAGACCAATTTCATTATTTCAGTCTTAGCACTACTTTGCCTCAGTTTATTAACAATTTCCTTTTCTATCGACATTTTAAGATCTAGGATGATCTGGTTTCTCCTCTTGTTACCAACAAAGAAAATTACTGCAATTATTAGTTTTCATTTGTTTAGTGTTGCTAATAAAAATATTAACTTTCCATTCCATTTATAATTTTTCATTATTACATGCTGACTAATTCACTATGTTTTTCTGTGGTGACTATTTTCATATTATGTAAAGAAACCTCCAAATAATGATATATAATATCACGACTTGGAAGGCTAACCACATTATCATTTTTTTCAATAAAAAATAGCTCTCTGCTGTAACATTTGCTATAAAACATTTTCCTCACCTAACATACACTCTGATTCCCAAATACCTTAAACAGGCAATAAAAGAGTGATATATGATTTTTTATACCCCCTTTGTCATGGGGCTGGGTACCCAAATCCATAATTTCGAATTAGAATGCACCAAGGCTGTTAATTTATTTAAAGCATTGTCGGAAAACCTCTTGGGATGTTGTTAGAATAATTTCATTCACATTTGTACTGTATTTTGGCTTGATCTAAGTTAGATCATGGATGCCTTGATTTTTCTTCGGCTTTCCTGACGACCTATCGATCCCTCAGCATAGTTTTGTCCCTTTATGATAACTATGAATGTAAGACGACTCCACTAATCTCTTTCACATTTAAATATAGTTTAAACCAATTTCATTGTTTCCAACTTCACAACTCGTGTCTTAAAACTTTTTCATGTTAACATACACTAAATTTTATTCATGTCACTCAGTTTTCTAAAAATATTCCCGTGTACTTTTAATATCAACATATTTTTTCATGGAATGATCCAGTCATCAACTTTTGCATAACTTTGCAGAGTAAAGTCAAATCCTTCAGGCATTCTAATGCCTTTAAGACACTTTTCCTGGCACATTATATATTCCAACTTTCTTGGTTTAAATAGACAAAGTGTATGTGTCAAATTTTCTTGTAAATTAGCATTTTTACCACTGAACTATATGAGATTTTGTACGAAAATTAAGAACTTTTTATTTTACAAAACAAACTGTTCGTTATTGTTTTAGACTTTAGATGTAACTTCCAGGCTATCGAATCTTTTAACTCAATCAATCATTTAGTAACATAAATTCATTATTTGTTTCATCATGTTTTAAGTAGGTGCAATGAAACAGCAAAATCTGCTATACATACGTCCCCCAGCTCTCACAGCATATATATTTCATAGATGACTATTCAGCAATTCACTCACCCTTATGACATAATTGAGAGAGAAATGCGTTGTATTATCCAATAATGAGGTCAGCACCCTCAAACATAACTCCTATCACTGGCCTTTTTCGATTTACCCGAACCAAAAATAATTAAAGTTTTAAGACGACTTGAGTATTGACCATATTAGTTAACTGAAGTTATTTTGTGGACACTATCCTGACTATCTTGCCCCACTTACAGTCTAGTATCTCTGGTTGACTGTCATGATTGTCACCATGGAGAAAAAATCTGCATTTCATCCATTCCCTTACCATAGTTCTACTTCGTTCCTCAAGATAAATTTATGTCCGGCTCTCGTATCATTATCTTGAATAACATTTAATTAATTTTGATTAATTTTACGTGGACCGTCTAAATATGCTCCTCACTCGACCAGTAATAGTCATACTCCCATATGTAAATAGCAAAGAAAGCATCTAGTTTCGTTTTATAATATTTAGAGTGAGGCGAGATACCAAAGATTTTAATTAGTAAAGTTTTAAAGCTCGATGGGTAGGAGGGGAGAGTGACCACTGCAGGAAATATGGGGCTCTGCTCTGGGAGGAGGCAACAAATTCCTGCTAAATACTCCAGAGGCGGTGACGTGGCGTCTCCTGGTTTTGGGAATTGTGATTGATCGAATGTGATGGTGTGTCTAGTTTGACCAATCATAGAGCGCCTATTGGAGTGACATAGTATGAAGTCGGCGTTCGGGAACCCCGCCCGCTGTCACTAGCCACCTAAGGAAAACGTGACAGGTCACGTTTCACGTCGGTCCCACATAGGTGAGGTTTAAGTCTCCAGAAGGGACATTACTCTAAGCAGTACTTGAGAGGCAACATAGAGGAGCTACTAGACAACTTCCAGAGGAAGATTTAGTGAGTTAGAACATGGCGGGAGTTCTCAAGAAGCTCTGTAACGTCGTATCTCTGCGTGACTCGAGAGGCGGTGCTGGAGGATCGAGAGTCGATCTGCGGGTCATCATCAGGCTGGAACTGTGAGGAGCATGTAGGTGGCAAGTCCTGGCCCTAATGTATCAGCAGCATGGCAGCCCTGGGGGAAGCAGCTATGGAACACTTATACTGAGGAGAGGGGGGGACCAGTATTCAGCATGAGAGACGGGTGAAGGTCCGGGAGACATTCGACTAATCCTAGCAAGATCGTCTGAGGAAAGTCGTCATCGGAGGTTCGTCGTCCAACTGCGAGTAGAGATCTACCGTGGTTTTGCTAGAGATGAGAATATAAACGACAGTAAACACACCAAAAGGAGCATCTTCCAACACAACAGGCTGTTAGGACAGCACCTTCTGTTCTTGGGTACTAAGGTAGATTAAATTTCTATCTTCATTTCCTTTGTTTGATAGGAAGAAAAAAATATTTATTTCAACGTTCACGAAATGATTTATTGTGTGGAGGGAGAGCCAAAATTAAGACAGAATCAGAATAAGTATAATTTGTGTTTTGCCATATTTTATTGATCTATATAAATCGTGTGTGAATAATGAAAAGACGAAGGCCACTATTATATTAGTAAATTCTTAGTAATATTTCTATGCAGGAAAAAGGTTTAGTAAATCAAGGCCTAATGAGTTCTTTTAATATCAATATTGAAATGTGTTGCCATATAATTATTGAGTTTCACCGCGGGAGTGTTGCCACATGTGACAGTTAAGATATTTTTGGCCCTTAGTAAATGTACTTTTATTTCCAGTAAATAGTTTATTCATTTACATTGTGTTTCGCTTCACTCCTTTATTCATCCTGAATGTTGTTTGTCTGGGTCTGGTTGGGAACACTGAGCACAATTACGGAAACGCCAGCCTGGGACCGAATTGCCTTTGTTAATGAAAATTATCCGGCCTGAATGAAACATATGCTAGACTGGCGACCTAGGATATAAACATTTTGCGGTGAACAAGTTGGTAGCGAGGAGCCAGGTCAGTGTCCACGGTTGCATAGATTGCAGGACCGGGTGTGATGTCTGCTTATCTCACTTGCCATGAGGGTTGCAAGGCTGAGGGTGAGACTCTTCCCTGTGAGTGAGTGAGATACTCCCCTTAAGTGAACTGACACTGTGGGAGAAGGAGGAGGAGTAAGACCCGGGTTGCTGCCAAGATAAGTAATGTACTGACGCAACACATTTCCATACTGCCTTCCTGCTTCACTTTGATAATTACTTTCTTGCTATATGTTAATATATACATAACATATAAATATATATGTTAATATATATATTCTGCTATATAACATTAGCCAAATATCATATAAATTAATTTAAATCAAGGTATCTACATTGTTCATTTGATGCATCACACTATTGTAATTTCTGTGTATATTGAAGTGGTGAAAAGGTAGAATGGCTTGTTGGCAGAGCCCGAGTGCATGGGGGGAATTGAGTTAAACCCGGGTTTGTGTCTCGGAGAGGCTGCAGGATCCGTAAGTGGAACTCCCGGTTACAATTCTTTTAATTATGTCGTGGCCTAGTCGATTAGGCAACGTTTTTGATCATCCTGGGCATAAGTTCGAATCCTCATCAGGGACCTTGTGGATTTGTTTATTTAGCTAGACCCCCTCACCATCCGGCCCGTTGGCGTCGTGAGGGGGCTTTGTAGACGGCTGCCGGAGTGTGATGCTCCGTAAGACAGTCCTCTGTCCTTTTGTAGCCTTGCATTCCTGCTGCTGTCTTCTCTAATTGTGCCGGATTGCTTTTCCTTTTCATTATGTTTCGTTTTTCTCCCCCCCCCACTTCTCCTATCTGCTTGTCGTTTTCCTGCCTACCTTTTGCTTGTTTTGGATTCTCCCTTTGGACTTCTTCTATTTTGACGCCCGGGTGCTTGGGGAGGCATACTCTTGCACCCGTAGAACTGTAGTACCCAACGTCTCGCGCGAGGGGAACCTTATATTGTCATTCCCCCTTTTGTCGCTGAACCTGATCTCGACGGACTGACAGTTCTTAAGGTGACGTTTGTGGGGCGTATACTCACGACGTACCCCTAGGGGGCCCCGGCATGATCGGCGATAGCTTCCTGTTGGGTGTCCTGCCTCTAATTGTGGCTCCATGGTGGGTATGGGGGCACTTTCGTGGATGAATTTTTTCTCTTCATCTCTATGTCAATAAATGTTTCTGTTGTACCCCCTCAGGCTCGTGGGGTGGGCGACCAAGCCCCCGAGTCGGCCTGTATTGGAAGACCAGGCTCTGTAGCTCCCGCTGAGTTGGGCCCCGACCTTGCTCCTCCTCTGACCATCCTGACTTCTTCCCCCAGCTCCCCTCCCTCCTCTGTGGTTGGGTCGAGCCTCCAGCCCCCAGTGGTGACCACTTCGTCCCCTGGTGCGGCTAAGTCTCTCGTTGTGACTACTGCGCCTTTTGACCCCTCTCTCTCTGGGGGTTCTCAACGCCGTTCGCGCCCCGGCCGCACTCGCTCGATTCCTTCCCGTACTGACGCGTATCAGGCTTTGTTTGGTCCCGCTTCATGGGCCAAATACTTTGATCTCCTCCCTCTTGATTCTGCGCCTCCTGACGATTTCTCCCTCCATCGGCATCTTGTTGATTCCGTGGATGCGTCTGTTACCTTCAACCCCACTCGTCTCGGTACACGTGTCGTTGCTGCTCCTTCTCAGGATGCAGCTTCCCGCTTGGCTGCCTTATCTTGCCTTGGCGAGATCCCTGTTCGGGTCTCCAAGAACGTTCGGATGAATGCCAGTGTTGGCACTATTCTCCTCCCGCCCCATGTTGCAACCGGTGTTCGGAATCTGCAGGATTGCCACGATGATATTCGGCATATCCTTGATGCCCAAGGCCATTCTGTCCTCCAGGTTGACTCGTTTACTCGTCCCCCTCGTGGTCGTCGCCGTCAACCCCTTCGTGTTGTGAAGATCACCTTTGATGGTAGGACCCTTCCATCCTCTGTCATTTTTGCTGGTGCCAAGTGCTCTGTCCAGGAGTATATTCCTTCTCCTCGACTTTGTAATAAGTGCTGGAGGTTTGGGCATGGTGCTCTCCGCTGCTCTGGGACTGTCTCTGTCCTTTGTGTGGGGTGAGGGTCACTCTAAGTCGGAGTGCACTTCTCCCCAAGCTCGCTGCCTCAACTGCGGTGAGGCCCATCCTACCTTCTCAAGTGCCTGTATCCATTACAAGCTTGAGGCAGCCGTCCTCAACTTGAAGCACCGGGAGCGTTTATCGTTTCCTGAGGCGAGGCGCCAGGTTCGCCGGCTCCCGCCTTATGCTAACGTCTCTTATGCTCGCATGTTGAGCTCTTCCTCTCCTCGTCCTTCCCTCCTTCCTCAGACTCACAACCGTTTCCGGGCCTTGGACCCTGATACGCCCACTGCCCCCTCCTCTGTTCCTTTGAGTTCTGTCCCAAAGGGTACCCCTCCTGGTCCTCTGTCTGGGGTTCCCCTTCTTTCTACCCGGTCTGTCGTGTCTCCTGTGTCTTCTTCCTCGTCTCCCTCCGATCCTCCTTCCCATCCTTTTCCTCCATCTATTGATTCTCCCCGCCTCCTATCGGTGCAGGCGGATGTCCATCGCTCTCCTAACGGCCGTCGTGTGTGCTCTCGCTCAGCTTCTCCTGTTGAGACACTGGAATCCGTTGCCCGGTACGTAGTTGCTGGGACACCGGTCTCTTTAAGTCAGAAGCGTAAGCCTGGTTCCTTTCCTTCCTCCTCCCCGGCGGGTAAGAAGGCTTCGCTTTCTTCCTCACCCCTCCTTCTGGCTCTGTTACTCCTTCCCCTCCCATTTCAGTGATTGCGCCCCCTGTTCCTGCTATGGAGGTTTCTTTGGCCCCTGCTTCCCTTTCGGTTGCTGCTCATGCTGAGGTGCGCTCCCCTCTTTCTACTCCCCCTCTTCCTGCTGCTGTCCTTGACTGCTCCTCTCCGTTGTCTCCTCTCCTCCTCCTCCTCCTCCTCCGGACCCCGCCCGCCCACCTCTGGTCTGTTCTCCCGCTTCCTTCCCTCCGTCTTTGCTCAGTTTACCCATGCCCCCTAACCCTGACTTTGCTGACCCTGATCCCGACCCTGATATTCTTTAACGTGCTGTGTTGCTCTTTCGCCTTTGTTTCTTCCTTGTTTCTGTTGTTGTCCTTTCTCTTCTCGTCGATGTCTATTCTTCAATGGAACGTTCGAGGTTATTACGCCAATTTCCTCGAACTCCAACTTCTAATTTCGCGGTTTTCGCCCCTTTGTGTCTGTCTCCAGGAGCCGATGCTTGGTGCTCGTCCTGGTCGTTTTCGTGGCTATTCCTTTCTCTCCCCCCCCCCCAGCCGTTGCTGGGGCTCCTAATTCTTCTGCTCTCTTGATTCGCGCTGATGTTCCCTTTGTTCCTTTACTTTTTCCTTTCCCCTCCATTGTTCTGCTGCTCGTATCTTTGTGGGGAAATGGTACACAGTTTGTTCCATTTATCTCCCCCCGAGTGTCCCGCTTTCTCTTCCTGATTTGAAACACCTCTTGGACTCCTTGCCGGAGCCTGTGCTCCTGCTGGGTGACTTCAATTGTCGTCATTCTCTTTGGGGTGACGTTTCTGACGAATACCCGGGTCGCCTTCTTGAGCCGTTTCCTCTCTTCTTCCCTGTCTCTTCTGAATTCTGGTGAGCCCACTCATTTGGACTCTCGGACTCGCACCCTTTCCTGTCTTGATCTTTCTCTCTGCTCTTCTTCTCTTTACTTAGATTTCACGTGGCAGGTTCTTGATGACCTCCATGGCAGTGATCATTTCCTATCCTTGTTTCCTTTTTCTCTTTTCGCCCTTCCCTCTCTTTTCCTAGGTGCAGTTTGCTAAAGCGGACTGGAACCTATTTACCCTCAGTGCTGCTCTCTCTGACCTCTCCCTTCTGCCTCTCCCTCGCGCTCTCCTCCTTTTTCATGACACTGTCTTCGACGCTGCCCTCCGCTCTATTCCTCGCTCTTCCTCTCGGGGTCCACGGAAGTGCGTTCCCTGGTGGAATGCGGACTGTGCTCGGGCTGTCCGCTGTAAGCGTGCAGCCTGGAAGAGGCACCGCCGTCGGCAGACACCGATTCTTTTCTTTTCTTTCGGAAAGCGAGTGCGGTGGCCCGTAGGGCATCCGTACGGCTAAACGTGAATGTTGGGCTTCTTATGTCTCCACAATTACGTCCGAAACTCCCCTGCCACAGATCTGGAAGCGTATCCGCAAGATAGCGGGTAAGTTCGTTCCCGATGTTTCCCCGTCCTTCACCTCCGTGGTACTCTTGTGGCGGACCCGTTGCAGGTCGCTACCGAACTGGGTTCCCACTTTTCTTCTGTTAGCTCTGGTCTTCATCTTCCCCAATCTTTCCTTCTTCGTAAACCTGTCCTTGAGTCTCGTCCTTTAGATTTCTGCACTCGTCTTCGACTTTCCTATAACGATCCCTTCTCTCTCTCTGAACTTCGTTCTGCCCTGGCCCTCTGCGGTTCTACGGCGGCGGGCTCCGATGGTATTCATTATGAGATGCTTCGCCATCTCCCTCCGTGCACGTCTCAGTATTACTGAGTCTGTATAATCGGATCTGGGAGTCGTCGTCAGTCCCTGAGGACTGGCTCGATGCCGTTGTCCTCCCTGTTCGCAAACCAGGGTCTCTGGGAACTTCCCCTAAGGACTTTCGCCCTATTGCCCTCACAAGTTGTGTCTGCAAACTCTTTGAACGTATGGTTAACGTTCGTCTGATGTGGTTCCTGGAACACCATCACCTCCTCTCCCCTTCTCAATTTGGTTTCCGCAAGTGCCGCAGCACGACAGATGTCCTGGTGAACTTGGAGGTCTATATTCGTACTGCTTTTGCTGCGAGGACCTCCGTTGTTGCCGTCCTTTTTGACCTGGAAAAGGCTTACGACACCACTTGGCGATATCATATTCTATCCCAGCTTCATTCTTTTGGCCTTCGTGGTCATCTCCCTCTCTTTCTCCGCAGCTTCCTCTCTCGTCGTTCCTTTCGGGTGCGCCTTGGTACCGCTCTCTCTGCCTCTTTTCAGCAATACGAAGGTGCCCCAGGGTAGTGTTCTGAGCACTACTCTTTTTCTGGTTGCCCTCAATGGTCTTCTTTCCTCTCTTCCTTCAGGTGTCTTCTCCGCTCTCTATGTCGATGATCTTACCCTTTGCTGTCAGGGTGATGATTCGCCTCTCCTTCAGCGCCGGCTTCAACTTGCGATTGATGCCGTGTCGTCTTGGGCCACCGATCATGGCTTCAAGTTCTCTACTTCTAAGACTTGTGCCATGTCTTTTACTCGGAAACGGGTCGTTCTTCGTCCCTCTTTGTCACTTTATGGTCATCCCTTGAGTACAAAGATTCCGCGAAGCTTTTGGGGTTATTCCTTGACACTCGTTTGTCTTGGTCTCCCCATATCTCTTACCTCCGTGTTGAGTGCTCTAAGGCCCTTACCCTCCTTCGAGTATTGTCCCATACTTCTTGGGAGCGGATAGGCGCACTCTCCTTGCTTTGCATTCCTCTCTCGTCCTGTCTAAGCTCGATTATGGTTGCCCTGCTTACTCTTCTGCTTCTCCTTCTGCTCTTCGCCGTCTTGATGCTTTGCACCATACTGGGCTGCGCCTCAGTTCTGGTGCCTTTCGTTCGACTCCCGTCCTTAGCTTGTATGTTGACACTGGCTTCCTATCTCTCCAGGACCGCCGTGATCGCTACTGTCTTCGCTATCTTGCGCGGTCCTTGCAACATCCTTCCTCTCGCCTCTGTCGTGCTTTAACTTTTACCCCTCCTGCGGTTCCTGTTCCTCTTCACCACCTCCCTCTTTCTGTCCGGTTATCTCGCTTACAGGATTCTCTTTCCGTTCGTGTTTCTAATGTTTTCTCCTCGTGTTGTTCCTTCTTTGCCCCCGTGGAGAGTCCCCCTTTTTGTACGCTTACTACCGCGTCACTAAAGCTTTTACCCCTCCTACGGTTCTAAAACGCCTTTTCCTTGAGCACTTTTCTTCTCACTCCCGCTCCGTTTCTGTCTTCACCGATGGGTCTAAGTCTGCGGACGGTGTTGGCTACTCTGTTGTTTTTCCTGATCGCACTTATATGTGTCGCTTACCTCCGGAGACTAGCATCTTTACAGCGGAGCTTTATGCTATTCTCTATGCTCTTCGTCTCCTGCTTTCTCGTTGTCAGTCTTCCTTTGTGGTTGTTGTTGACTCTCGTAGTGCCCTCATGGCTCTCGGTCCTTTAATCCGGTTCATCCAGTAGTTGTCGAGATCCAGCATTGGCTGTTTCTTGTTCACAGTAAGTTTAAGTCGGTTGAGTTTTGTTGGGTTCCCAGCCATATTGGTGTGTCTTTAATGAGCGTGCGGATGCTGCCGCCAAGGAAGCTGTCCGCTCTTGTCCCATCTCTCGTAAAGGTATTCCATATTCCGACTTTTACCCGGTTATCCATTCCTCCATCCTTACCCGTTGGCAGGCTTCTTGGTCGTCTGTTACTGGTAACAAACTCCGTACTCTTAAATGTTGTGTTTCCTCGTGGCATCCTCCTACCACCGTAACCGGCGGTGGGAAACTGCTCTGGCGAGGTTGCGTATTGGCCATACTCGCTTAACCCATGGTCACTTGATGGAGCGCCGCCCTGCTCCTTATTGTCCTAATTGCATTGTCCCTCTTACGGTCGTGCATGTCCTTCTTGAATGTCCTGACTTCCGGACGAGCGTATGTCTTGCTTTCCGACCGCCCCTCGCGGTCACTTGTCCCTCATAGAATTCTTGGTGACTCGGATACTTTTGATATCGTTCGCCTTATGCGTTTTTGTTCTCGTATTGGCATCCTTGGTGATATTTAGCGCCCTCTGATTATTCCGCACATTTGATGGTGCTACATAGCCTTCCCGGTTTGGTGCCTTCTTTTGATATTACTTACC
>WNGS01166011.1:24519564-24541482 GCA_020271785.1 Procambarus virginalis | reverse complement strand
TCTCCAAATTAATTTTGTCATTTTTTATTTATGTTGACTCTTAAAAGCGTTTTGCAAGGGCTTCTTACATTTTCAAGACTGGTTTACACATAAATTTCATGCTTATATTCGTATTGGGTGAGGGTGATATAACACAATGTTTTTTGGGTGAGATGACAGAACATGAATCAATATGTATAAATTGGATATGAAAACCTAAGAATGAAAGTAACTACAAAAGGCCTATTGGCCAATATTTTCTCTTGCTACTTCTATGTTGGGTCGGGTTCTTGAAGTGGGCAGAATATCGTTAAGAATTAATTGGCTGTTGATTGCTGATGTTGACTTTTTGATGTGTAGGTCCTCGCTGATGTCGAGTCTCCTGCTATCGCTGTATCTATCGATGATTTCTGTGGTACTTGTTAAGATTTTTCTGGTGATGGTCTGGTTGTGAAAAGAGATTATATGCTCCTTGATGAAGCCCTGTTGTTTGTGCATTGTTAATCGCCTAGAAAAAGACGTGTTGTCTTGCCTATATTCTGAGATCTTTGGGACTTATAGTCCCCAAGTGAGCAAGTGAAGGCATAGACGACGTTGGTTTCCTTCAAGACATTCTGGTTGGTGTCTGAGGAGTTTTTCATGAGTAGGTTGGCAGTTTTGTGGTTTTTGTAGTAAATTGTCAATTGTATTTTCAGATTTGTGTCTGTTGGGATAACGTTCATATTAATAATGTCTTTCAGGACACTTTCCTCCGTTTTATGAGCCGTCGAAAAGAAGTTTCTGTAAAACAGTCTAATAGGGGGTACAAGTGTTTTGTTCAACCTCTTCAGAGGTTGCATGGCGATTCACCTCTCTTTTTATGATGTCTTCAACATAACCGTTGGAGAAGTAATTGTTGACTAGGACCTGCCTTACCCTACAGAGTTTTTCATTGCCTTGCCTCTATCCAGAGCTGACTGAGAGCCCGGTCGACGTAAGTGTTGAAAACACTCCTCTTGTATCTGTCGGGGCAGTCACTATTGGCTTTGAAGCACATTCCTATGTTTGTTTCCGTAGTGTAGACTGCAGTGTGGAAGCCTCCATACCCTTTCCGTGACTGTTACATCTTGAAAGGGTAGCTTCCCATCATTCACCATCTCGTAAGTGAAAATTAACACCGAATTCTGCTCGAATGCCTCCTTCAGCTGTTGCAGATGTATGACATCAAGTTCCTGCATAAAAATGTCATCAACATACCTGCAGTATTTGGAGGGTTTCAAGTCCATGTCAACTAAGACCCTCTACTCTACGGTACCAATGTAGAAGTTCGCAAACATGACGCCTAGGGGAGAACCCATGGCGACCCCATCTACTTGCTTATACATGTGCCCATCGGGACTCTAGAAGGGTGCCTGTTTAGAGCAGGCTGGAGTAGCTTTCTTAGTATGTTTTCTGGTATGTCAAGAGGAGTACAAGCCAGATCAGGATACACTGACCATTATCATCCAGATTGTTTCATCCACAGGTACGTTGGTAAACAGCAATTCCACATCCAAAGAAGCTCTATTCCCTGTGTCCCAGGCTCCCCGCAGTAAGTTAACAAATTCCTTTGGAGACTTCAGGCTAAAGGCACAAGGCACATAAGGAGTCAGCAGGCAGTTGAGTCGCTTAGCCAGTCTGTATGTGGGAGTGGAGTATCTGGCTGATGAGGAATAGAAACCTGGTATGGGATTGTCAAGACCCACAAACCTGGAAACCAACTTCAGCCAATCATCAGCCAGATACCCACACCTACATACAGACTGGCTTAGAGACTCAACTGCCTGCTGACTCCTTATGTACCTTTTGCCTTTAGCCTGAAGTCTCCAAATGAATTTGTTGACTTACTGCAGGGAGCACGGGCCACTTCTGCAGTTCATATAGGGGACATAGTTGAAGGGTATAAGTGGATACAATGGGTATGAAAAAGGGGTTTTAATTATGGTAATGGTCACCCCAACATATGGCTGGAAAATATATAGGTGCTCCTGTAAAGTCCACCCAAAAAGGTCTTCTGGAATTATATTTCTTATGTTTTATATGCGATCTTTTACCCGGAAATAAACATTGAAAATGGGATTTAATATTTTATACTTGAAAATGGAATTAAATATGCCATCACGGACAACAGAAGTATTGTGGGAAGATGAAGGATGACTTCATTGAACATTAGAGATGACGGAAGGCAGCCCTTTAATCACCTTGGGTAATATCGATAATTGGAATAAATATGAAAATGGGTGTCGGAAATCCGACACACATAATAACATAAGTTACCCCCATAAAGAAAAAGAGAACGGGTATTCCGTGTCGTCATACAACAAGACGTATATTATATATCTCATCTCTTTTTAAACAACAGTCTAGTGTTTAAACTTAATCAAAAAGTGTTCACTAGGACTGAATATAATTAAATACAACAGGAATATAGCTTAACAGGGAGGAAGCTCTCCCTCACGAAATTTACAACACAAAAAAGGTACTTTTCCGAGTTTCGACACAGGATCCTCTATGATCCTCCCAACCGAAGATCTCATGAACAAAGAGAAGAACAATTTTCGGTATTTCTATTGCATTTAATACTGGTCATTATTATTGTAGGAAATATCGTTATACTGCAGGATGAAAATCCCTAACACGTACGTACTCTACATTACACAGCTCCTCTTATTCCATGTCATACCTGTACTTATATGTTTAGGGGAATCATTATTAATTCCTTCCATCCCAAACAGGTAATTGCGAGGAAGTTAGTGAAGCAGGAAGCTGGCTCCCAACATAATTATAGAAATTGCTACCACTAGCAGTACATCAAGCCTTGTAGGCCTGCAGACAGCCGTCATTACGTGGCACTCAGAGGCACAGGGCCACACCCTTATTTGATGATACAATTACACAGCCTTAGCAGGCCCCAACAACAGTAGCAGCTAAGGCCCTTTTGTTTGATACTGTAGACATAGAATTAGTAGTTATTAATTTAATTTGCTGAAATAATAGTAGATTAGACCACCGTATGTGGTACGATTTATAATTTATATGTCAAAGACTAGGTAAACAATTTGTGGTTTATGAAGGATCCACCTCAAAGTGGTTTAAGCTACAAATTGTCCCTCCCATTGTGTGAGAAGGTCTAGCAGCTGAATCAGAACATACAGTCCACTTACTTACTAACTAACTAACTAATTTACTAAGAACTAAGAACTAACTTAGAAGAAAAATAATCAAATAAAAATAATATAATACTAAAGTCAATTAAATATAAAAATAAGTAAAAATGTAATAATTAACAAAAGAAAAAATTAAACTGCTAGGATTTTCCCACATAAATATATGGTCCGCAATGAACTGGATAGAACACATAACATTAGTGCAATATTTACACAATATTTACATATACATTAATTATAGCAGGAAAACACTGCTATACATTTTACATTTTCTTGCCTAACGTTTTCAATCTCGGCTAATAATGAACAGAACTTACAGCAAGCACTCTTATTGTTCCGAGGCCTGTACCAAAAGAACAATTGTGCATTTTCATTACAAGAGGTTGATAAGAAGCTAACTTACCCATAAATGTATATGATTTTTATAATTTTAGGTGTTTATGTAAACATTACTTTTTAATATTGCACCATTACTGTAAAAATTACTGCATGTCACATTATTTACAACTAATTCTTGCACAAGGGTAGGACATTTTAGGCTGGTGTTGTACAGCAACCTAGTCTATTTTATTGTGCTAACCTGGTGTAAGTGTAAGAATTTACACTTGTCTAGAGTTGAACATATATTACAACCTAGCAAGTACATATTTTTATGCAGTACTCATGACAACCCGAGTTTTGTTGTCTACATAATATTACCATATATATAGTAATAATTTAACTATAATCATTTCACCTTTGAGTGTTAATCTGTGTCTCTGTACCAACTAAGAGTGATACTGAGGGGCTAACTTGAAGTAAATCCAGCATTGATACAAGGTTTCCACTCAAATTATAGTGTGTATAATTATATAGTGTATTTTTTAAATGATAAACAGCTCTAATTCGGAAACTAGCAGCTCTAGCTCAAGTGCTAGAAACAGTCCAAATCAAAGTCCAACAAGGCTTAGCACTAGTACGTCTGCTACACGGCTAGCAAATACAGCCATTATGTCTACTGCCAAAAATGTAAAAGCGACCCTCACTGGTATGAAGGGCTACTTAAAGGGCCGTCAGATTAATAAATGCTAAAAAAGAAAACTGGTTCAATTTCAATCAAACTTTTTTGACGTGTTGGATATGAAAACGGTTTCATCTGATCCAAGTCTCAACATCGTAGTATAAATAGGAAAGGAGAACAAAATATTGAATTATGTATCAAAAAATTTCCAAAATGGTCAAAAACGATTATCAAACACATGTGTCAACTGAAATCATGTCTATGACTCAGCTATCACAATAGAATATATTAAAAATATATATATAATTAGTTTTATAAACAAATTAAGTTAAAAAAATTAAAATTTGGATTTTTGTTGTTTTTCTTTTTTTAAATTTTATTTTTCTTATTTGTTTATTGGACGATTTGCATGAAACTTATACACCTGACTGCACGTTATCCTATCTGTAAGGGTGGCAAGGAGGCCAGGAAAATGGTTGATGTCAACCTCAGTCACAAATGGCAGCACCTTAGACTTTATTATTTTCTTATTTATTTTCAAGTAACAAAAATTCTTGTAACTTCTTCATTTTTTATTCAATTTACATGAAACTTACACCTTATATGTAGAGTGTATGTCTCTAAAATCTGACACAAGTTTTGCTTCCTAAGTTCATTTATTAATTTTATAGTAGCTATAAACATGATATATTTGCATACTTTTTTTGGGGGGGGGAACTTTGACTATTTGCATTAGGAAAACTAAAGATGTTTTGGAAAATCCTTTTCTAAATATCCTTTATTATATGCTAATGTGACAGAAAAGTATCATAGAATGATTATATCTAAAAGGTGTGTTGATCAGACCACACACTAGAAGGTGAAGGGACGACGACGTTTCGGTCCGTCCTGGACCATTCTCAAGTCGATTGTGTCGACTTGAGAATGGTCCAGTCGATCATTCTCAAGTCGACAATCGACTTGAGAATGGTCCAGGACGGACCGAAACGTCGTCGTACCTTCACCTTCTAGTGTGTGGTCTGATCAACATACTTTAGCCACGTTATTGTGACTCATCGCCTGTCTAAAAGATGTGGTTATTTATAAACACTGGAAAATGTGTAATATTCGTTGAAAAAAAAAATTCCCTTTCTATTTAGGCTGCAGTAGTGAAACTTGGAACAATTGCAGCCCTTTTCATATACAACTAGTCAAAAAATATTGGTTAACATTGAACAGCTTTTAAAAAACTAACTGACGGCCCCTTAACCCGACAGATTAAAAAATGTGAGGATTTGTGTAATCAAACTGCAGTTGATTATGTAGATCTGGAAGGCCATCATAAGGTTGCACAGCCCAAATATCAGCATGTACAAATGCAAATCCTGAAATATTAGGATGTACTTGTTACTACCAACATCGATGAAGAGGCAATGGATGCTGTAGTACAAGAAAACGTAGATTACAAAGATACATTACATACAAAGTTACAACACTTTGATAATTTAATAACCATACACAAGGCCAATTACAAAAATTGCAGCCACAGCTTCCCAAAACCTGACACAACCAGAAGTCAAATTACCATCACTCAGTCTCCCAACTTTCTCTGGTACAGAGGACGAGAGTTGGGACTACTTCTGGAACAAATTTGTTGATTCTGTGGATTCTAATGCCAATGTAGAAAAGCCAATAAAATTTACATATTTGCAAGGTGTCCTAAAGGATGAAGCATTAAAGGTGGTCTGTAATTTGACTTTTACTGATGATGGGTACGATAATGCAGTCCAGCTCCTTAAGGATAATTATGCTAAGCCAGAAAGGACAATCAGACTTTTAACCCAAAAAATGTTGGATATTAACCCTCCAGATGGAACAACTGACTCACTCCAAGCCTTTAGATTGGAGCTTAAGTCCTTGCTCAAGGCACTTAAGAATAAGGTAAATCTAGAGGAATCGGACTGGATAATCCAGGTCCATATGAAACGCAAATTACCCAGTGACATACTGGGTAAGTTGTTTGTCTTATATAACAAATCTTCTTTGACAGTAAAGGAGATAATAGAAATAGACAACGAGATAACACAGATGGAAAAGCAACATCTAAACCTTTGTCTACCACTAATAGTAAACAACAGAGTACAAACAATACTCCAAATAAATCTAAAGCAACTTCCTCCTCCCCAAAGTGGAAACAAAGCAGTGTAGGCACATATGCAGTGGGTTCCTCTAAACCTACAGTTAATGTGTCACCCAAAACGGTGACTCCCCAAGATGCTGTTAACGTCTGGAGGCCATATGTGTTCTGTGAAGAACAACATACCATGTACAGCTGCAAAGCTTACCCTGATCGTGCTACACGTATAAAACGACTCAAGGAGTTACGTAAATGCACCAGGTGTATAAGGTCACATAATCCCAACACCTGTGCAACTCAAATACGCACCTGCAATAGATGTCATAAGGGTCAACATCATACAGCACTTTGTGGGGACTCAAGTACAAAGTCTCCCAAACCACAGGTGGAGGAAGGAACTTCTGCTTCAGTACAGCTTTGTACCGTATTACCTGACGTAAGTGTCTTATCAACAAGGTCTGATCATAAATCAGCTCTACCAACTGCTCAATTGATTATTAAAAATGGAAAGTCCAAGGTCACCATACGTGGATTATTTGACCAAGGATCCCAAATGACCTTTATCTCAAAGAAGTTGGTAGATGCCTTGAAACTCAAACCTGTACGAGAGACACGAATAGACATAGAAGGATTCCTGACTAACTCAGGAGCCCAAGTCTTCAAGGTAGTACAACCTAAAGTACGTTTATACGGTTATGTCCGAACGATGCAAGCTCTTGTAGTAGATAGATTTCCAACAGACCTGTATGTATATGGTCTAGGGACAACAGCCAAATTCCTGAAAGAAAAGAGGGTCAAATTGGCTGACAAAATCACATTAAACAACCTCTCCAATTTTGGAATCCTTATGGGATCAGATATCTACCATAAGTTTATCAAAGGAAAGGAAGAAAAACAAGGAATGAACTTGTTACCATCTGCAGGTTGCTATTTGCTAACAGGCCCAGTATTACGACTGAAGCAACCCGCACCTGTAGACCACCAACATGCCAACCCAATAATGGTTGCATGACTAGGAGAACAGTCTCCACTACAATTCAGAGACATGTCTGAGGATGAGATTGATCCTCCTGTACATAAATTATGGGACCTGGCAACTCTCGGCATTGTCCCTGAACAACCTAGTCCAGATGACGACTGGACTTACGAACAATACCTGGACTCAGTTATCTACAGAGATAATCAATACTGGGTCCGGTTACCACGGAATCTGAATCACCCTCAGCTACCCGTCAACCATTTTATGGCACAAAACCAATTAAAATCACAGGTGTTGCACTTACAAAGACATCCTGAGAACTTAAAATTGCACCATGAAATAATACAGAAGCAACTTGATGACAAATTTATCGAAGTTGTAACAAATGATAACCTAAAGGAAGGACACTACCTGCCACATAACGCTGTACTGAAAAATTCAGCAACTACCCCACTACGGATAGTATTTAATTGCAGTGCAAAGGCAAGGCAGAATAATATTTCGTTAAATGACTGCCTTCAAACTGGCCCTAGCCTGACACAAAGGCTATACGACGTGCTGTTAAAGTTCCGCATCGGGACTTATGCATATACGGCCGACATCAGCAAGGCTTTCCTTAGGGTAGGTCTCCAAGAAGAAGACCGTAAGACCGTCTTCTCTGTTTCTGCTTCAAGCTACCTTAGAAATGCACTTGAAGAAGTCCAATAGCCCAAATAAAACAGAAATTAGCAATGACTTGTATGTGGACAATTTCCAAGGAACAACCAGCAGTGAAAGTAAACTGCTGAACATATACAACAAGGCAAATCGAGAATTAATAGGAGCAAATATGCCTCTCCAGTCGTGGGGTCTCCAACAATGCCAAATTAATCAACTGATCGCAACTGAATTTCCCGACTACCAGGTACCCGAGAAGACAAAAGTACTAGGCGTCGAATGGGATACGACAACAGATCAGTTGACAATCAAGTCGGTGGAGCCAGATACCACTAACATAACAATGAGAAAATTACTCTCACAAGTCAGCAAACCCTTCAACCCATTAGGACTATTAAATCCAATCTTAATTAATGGAAAGTTGATAATGCAGGAATGTTGGCAAGAAAAGATAGGCTGGGATGATCTTCTAACACCTACCTTACAAGAAAAACGGCAAGGGCTAGTGAAAGATTTAAGTATCCTAGAGTCTGTCAAGTTCCCTTGGAACACAGTAAATGAAAAAGAACCAACTAAGCTACATGTATTCTGTGATGCCTCAGGAAAGGCTTATGGCACAGTAGCTTACTTGGTCTCAAATGGGCAAGCCAATTTGCTCACATCAAAGGCCAGAGTGGCACCGTTAAAGAAACGATCATTGCCACAACTGGAATTAACAGGTTTTCTGCTAGGTGTTGGCTCATTATCTGATCAAGGCCTTAAGCAACATCCACTTTGAAGAAACAGTGGTATGGTCAGATAATGAGGCAGTGCTACAGTGGGTTAAAAACAATAATAGTAAAAATCCTTAAGTGAGTAGCCACGTTAAGGAAATACGAGAGTTGTCGGCAGGGTACAAACGGAGATATGTACCCACCAAAGAGAATCCAGCTGACTATGTCTCCCGAGGCCTGACTTCACCAAAGGCCTGACAATTAACAAAGGCAGAGATGTGGTTCAATGGACCTCATTGGCTAATCAGCGACCAGTGGCCTAAACAAAAGCCACAAGTCATTGTGACCAATGTCACTGTTCCCACTGAGAACCCAGAACTACCTCAGACTTTGGTAATTGATCCTAATCGGTACTCTGAACTGAACAAACTAATAGGTGTCCCCAAGTAGTGTTTGATTTTCTAAAGAAAATAGGAATCAAGCATAAATTCCCTAGTGCCCTAAGGTACTGGGTCAAAAGAGGTCAGACAAACACATTCGGGACAGAATTTGACAATGTTCCTAAGAAGCTACAAAATTATCTGGGTCTCTGGTTAGACACCAACAGTTATAACATAATCAGATGCGGAGGCCACTTACAGCATGCAGACATAGATCTGGAAGCAAAAAATTCAATATTGCTCCCTCGTCACCACATAGTAAGCAAACTAATTGTGTTACACATACACAAATATAACACTCTGCATGGTGGGGTATTAGATACTCTCACAGACTTAAGACAACAGTACTGACTACCACAAGGTAGGCATACAGTAAAATCCATAATTAAATTCTGTGTTATTTGCCAGAGATACGATGCCAAAGTGTGTCCATATCTAGACCCTCCTCCACTTCCAAAGGAACGAGTTGTACATATTTGTCCCTTTGAGACTACAGGAGTAGATTTTACAGGAGCACTAACACTAACAGGCACCAAGGACAAAAAAACAGTAAAGGCATATATCTGTCTTTTTACTTTTGCCACAACAAGGGCAGTCCATCTAGAAGTGACTCCCGATATGAGTGCCGAGGCATTCTTACAGGCTTTCAACAAGTTTGCTTCACGTAGATCCTGTCCAAAGTTAATGATCTCAGCCAATGGGTCCAACTTAGTGGCAGGAGAAGCATGTCTGAGGAAAATCTGGACACACCCAAAGATACACATGGCCCTAAATCAAAGGCAGTGCCACTGGAAATTCATACATCCTAGAGCACCATGGCACGGGGGCTTCTATGAACGCACGTTCATAGAAGCCTCCATGCCATGGTGGTGCACGGTGAAACGTTCTCTACGGAAAACCCTACACTGCCAAAAGAATGACCAACAGGAGCTCCAAACCGTAGCCATAGAGATAGAAGCATGAGTTAATAACCGACCACTTACCTACCTCTCTGATGATGTTTTGCAGTGTGAACCATTAAGTCCAGCTCATCTGATGTATGGGAGACTTCTCAGCACCCTTGTGTCCCTTACGGACGAGGAACCAGAGGATCCCTCAGATGTCCGAGAGAGTGATTTGGTTCAACGTTTCAAACATCTATTGATGGTGATAAGTTGGTGGAATAACGTATGGACTCGAGCATACCTAACTGCTCTGAGGGAGTATCATTATGGGGAAAACAACCCCTACAACAGAATTAACTTGAACCCTGGTGATATAGTTCTGGTGGACAGTGATGGGCCACGCTCAGAGTGGCCTATAGGCCAAATAGTCTCTGTTCATCCAGACAGCCAGGGCATCTTGAGGAGAGTGAAAGAAAAATGCCGAGGCAACACTACTCTCAGAACATTAGAGAAATTAGTTCCTTTAAAACTGGCAGGAAAAGAAGACGTTCAACGACTTCCAGCACCCGAAACACCAGTATGGGACATCCGTCCCCAAAGAACTGCAGCACAACAATGCAAACTAAAATTAAAGCAGCACTATAATTCTGAAGGTGAGGAATAAGGTGATCGCAGTCCTTACCGGGACTTCGACTCGTGTTCGTCCCCCCCCCCCCTGGAACTATGTCAGAAATCCGACACATAATAACATAAGTTACCCCCATAAAGAAAAAGAGAACGGGTATTCAGTGATATTATACAACAAGACGTATATTATATATCTCATCTCTTTTTAAACAGCAGTCTAGTGTTTAAACTTAATAAAAAAGTGTTCACTAGGACTGAATATAATTAAATACAACAGGAATATAGCTTAACACTCTATTCCTTAAACATAAATAGAACCACCAAACATTTGAGGACGTCTTCCCTAGTGCGTCGTCTCGTACAACACAGCAACTTGTAAACACAGGGAGAAGCTCTTCCTCACGAAATTTACAACACAAAAAGGTTCTTTTCCGACCTTCGACACAGGATCCGCTACGATTCGCCCAACCGAAGATCTCATGAACATAGGGAAGAACAATTTTCGGTATTTCTATTGCATTTAATACTGGTCATTATTATTGTAGGAAATATCGTTATACTGCAGGATGAAAATCCCTAACACGTACGTACTGTAAATTACACAGCTCCTCTTATTCCATGTCATACCTGTATTTATATGTTTAGGGAACCATTATTAATTCCTTACATCCCAAACAGGTAATTGTGAGGAAGTTAGTGAAGCAGGAAGCTGGCTCCCAACATAATTATAGAAATTGCTACCACTAGCAGTACATCAAGCCTTGTAGGCCTGCAGACAGCCGTCATTACGTGGCACTCAGAGGCACAGGGCCACACCCTTATTTGATGATACAATTACACAGCCTTAGCAGGCCCCAACAACAGTAGCAGCTAAGGCCCTTGTGTTTAATACTGAAGACATAGAATTAGCAGTTATTAATTTAATTTGCTGAAATAATAGTAGATTAGACCACCGTATGTGGTATGATTTATAATTTATATATCAAAAACTAGGTAAACAATTTGTGGTTTATGAAGGATCCACCTCAAAGTGGTTTAAGCTTCAAATTGTCCCTCCCATTGTGTGAGAAGGTCTAGTAGCTGAATCAGAACATACAGTCCACTTACTTACTAACTAACTAACTAATTTACTAAGAACTAAGAACTAACTTAGAAGAAAAATAATCAAATAAAAATAATATAATATTAAAGTCAATTAAATATAAAAATAAGTAAATATGTAATAATTAACAAAAGAAAAAGAATTAAACTGCTAGGATTTTCCCACAATGGGAATAAACATGAAATTGGGATTAAATATGCAATTACGGAATACGGACTTATTGAGGGAAGATGAGGGATGGCTGGCGGTGAGGTCATTGGACATTAGGGGTCAGTATACCTGTGTGGGTCATTGAGGTAACTGTAACTTTCGGGATGACAGAATGCGGCCTTTTAATCTCCTTGGGTAAAATAGCAGGGACCAGAAGGGAGATGTTTAATTCCCTCTTTGGAAAATTATATATGACGGAAGGAAGTGGTAGATAAATTATATAAACAATGAAAACACCCCCTACGCCATAGACTGACCGTTGGGAAAAAATTAAAACACCGATGGGCCTACGGCCGGCAGGGGGGAATGATGAAAACACCCCCCAGGCCAATGCCCGGTCGGGAAAGAAATGAAAACGGCCGACAGTAGGCCCAGTTAGTACTATTCGCAGTACATGTCATATTAGAGGGGCTGCAGTACAGGTCATATCAAAAGGTGTACAGTTCATGTCAAATTGGAGGGGACGCAGTACATGTCATAGTAGAGGGTGCAAAGTACATGTCATATTAGAGGGTGCACAGTACATGTCATATTAGAGGGTGCACAGTACATGTCATATTAGAGGGTGCACAGTACATGTCATATTAGAGGGTGCACAGAACATGTCACATTAAAGGGTGCACAGTACATGTCATATTAGAGGGTGCCCATTACATGTTATATTAGATGGTGTTGCAGAGTACATGTCATATTAGAAGGTGTACAGTACATGTCATATTAGATGGTGCACGGTACATGTCATATTAGAGGATGTACAGTACATGTCATATTAGAGGGTGCACAGTACATGTCATATTAGAAGGTGCACTACTGGAGCCAGTTGTAAGGAATCACACAACTTAGGCCTCATATGATACCTTCATTATACTACTAAATACCCCAGATGGGTCTTCATTAACACACATAACTAGTAATATTTGCTCTTACTAAAGTAACTTCTTTGTTACATGAATTTCAAAAACAGAAATAATTTGTAAAGCTTGTAATATTGTGGTTTACCAAATTTACTGAAATTTAAACCCTGAATATAGTATTTCCCCCAATAACTACTTTCATGATATATTAAAATTTAAAAATGTTTCATATATAATCAGTTCAAAAGTAAAAGTTTGATGTGCACAGGTAATCCAGGGCCTACGCGAGGGTGGTCTGGTGAATAGGTACTTCCTGGAGGTGCTGCAGGAGGACCACGACCGCATCTCCTCCTTCGCTCGATCCTCACCCGACACTGCACCTCCCGCAGAAGGCGTCCAAGTTCTCACCCTTGAACACCTCCAGGTGCACTTTTCTTTCCTCCCTCCACGTCTGAAAGGAAACCTTATGTGCATTTTCAATTGGGTTATTAAACTTGTGGAGTTTATCAGGTTTCTGCCAGTATAAAGTCCAGCAAACATAAGTGCCTCCAGAAGGAATGGTATGGTTAGTATCAGGAAAAAAGTTCTAAGCCTGAATGACTATATTGTGGTGGGAAAGATCGTGAACACGGGAATCTTGGAAGCGAGGACGGAGTTAAGTAACATCTCCAGTTGGGCACATGTCTCCAAGACCTGTGTGCGATTGACAAGAGCACATGTTGAGTACATTTTAATAATGTTCACAGCAGTTGTACCTTGATGTACCAGATATAAAGAAAGTTGGCTAGAACATACTGTAGCATTTAAAGCATTTTCACTTGAGAGAGGGTGTGTAAAAAATTATGTAATAATAACAGCAAAATACAAGAATTGCTAAATATTTTGACATTTATATATATATATATATATATATATATATATATATATATATATATATATATATATATATATATATATATATATATATATCACTCACTTGCATGAACTCGCAAGGAATTTTTAACAAACAGAACACTTCCTCATATGATAGAATTGAACCAGGGGCCAGCAAGTGCCATGCCAGAGCATTAACCACAAGACCAACCTCAGATCGTGAAAAGGAAGGGAATTAGGATGGGTTTTCCACCACGTAATCCAACTCCCCGACGACACTAGAGGGATGGACACTAATCAAACACTCATTTTCTACCAATCATATTTACTAGGAAAACTCGTGTCTCGAATATATCACACACTTGCATGAACTCGACGTCGGGGGAGGGGGATTACGTGGTAGAAAACCCATCCTAATTCTCTTCCTTTTTGACGATCTGGTCTCGACGGACTGATGGTTCTTAAGGTGGCGTTTGTAGGGCGTATACTCACGACGCACCCTTAGGGGGCCCCGGCATGATCGGCGATGTCTTCTTGTTGGGTGTCCTGCCTCTAATTGTGGCTCCTTGGTGGGTATGGGGGCACATTCGTGAATGGATATTTTTCTCTTCGTACCTATGTCTAATTATGTTCCTCATTTACCTTCTCAGGCTCGTGGGGTGGGCGACCAAGCCCCCGAGACGGTCCGTATTGAAAGACCGGGCTCTGTAACCTCCACTGCATTGGGCCCCGACCTTGCTCCTCGTTTGACCTCTCTGACTACTCCTCTCGGCTCCCCTCCCTCCTCTGTGGTTGGGTCGAGTCCCAAGCCCCCAGTGGTGACTACCTCGTCCCCTGGCACGGCTCAGTCTCTTGTTGTGACTACTGCGCCTTTTAACCCCTCTGTCTCTGGGGGTTCTCAATGCCGTCCTCGACACGGCCGCACTCGCTCGATTCCTTCCCGTTCTGATGCATATCAAGCCTTGTTTGGTCCCGCTTCGTGGGCCAAATACTTTGATCTCCTCCCTCTTGATTCTGCGCCTCCTGGCGATTTCTCCCTTCATAGGCACCTTGTTGATTCCGTGGATGTCTCTGTCACCTTCAACCCCACCCGTCTCGGTATACGTGTCGTTGCAGCTCCTTCTCAGGATGCGGCCTCCCACTTGGCTGCTTTTCCTGACTTGGCGAGACCCCTGTTCGGGTCTACAAGAATACTCAGTTGAATGCCAGTGTTGGCACTATTCTCCTCCTGCCCCATGTTGCGACTGGTTTTCGGAATCTGCAGGACTGCCATGATAATATTCAGCATATCCTTGAGGTCTAGGGGCCATTCTGTCCTCCAGGTAGACACGTTTACTCGTCCCCTCTCGTGGTCGTGGCCGTCAACCCCTTCGGGTTGTGAAAATTACCTTTAATGGTAGGACCCTTCCACCCTCTGTCATACTTGCTGGTGCCAGGTGCTCTGTCCAAGAGTAGATTCCTTCTCCTAGGCTCTGTAACAAGTGCTGGAGGTTAGGGCATGGTGCTCTCCGCTGCTCTGGGACTGTCTCTTTCTATCTTTTGTGTGAGGGTGAAGGTCACTCTAAGTCGGAGTGCTCTTCTCCCCAGGCTCGTTGTCTCAACTGCGGTGAGGCCCATCCTGCCTTCTCCCGTGCATGTATCCATTACAAGCTTGAGGCAGCCGTCCTCAACTTGAAGCACCGGGAGCGTTTATCTTTTCCTGAGGCGAGGCTCCAGGTTCGCTGGCTCCCGCCTTATGCTAACGTCTCTTACGCTCGCGTGTTGCGCTCCTGCTCTCCTCGTCCTTCCCACCTTCCTCAGACTTACAACCGTTTCCGGGCCTTGGACCCTGATATGCCCACTGCCCCCTCCTCTGTTTTGAGTTCTGTCCCGAAAGGTCCCCCTCCTTGTCCTCTGTCTGGGGTTCCCCTTCTTTCTACCCGGTCTGTCATGTCTCCTGTGTCTTCTTCCTCGTCTCCCTCCGATCCTCCTTCCCCTCCGTCTATTGACTTTCCCTGCCACCTGTCGGTGCGGGCTGATGTCCATCTCTCTCCAAACGGCCGTCGTGTGTGCTCTCGTTCAGCTTTTCCTGTTGAGACGCTGGAATCCGTTGCCCAGTACGTGGTTGCTGGAACACCTGTCTCTTTAAGTCAGAAGTGTAAGCCTGGCTCCTCTCCTTCCTCCTCCCCGGCGGGTAAGAAGAAGGCTTCGCTTTCTTCCTCGGCCCCTACTTCTGCCTCTATCGCTCCTTCCCCTCGCATTTCAGTGGCTGTGCCCCCTGTTCCTGCTATGGAGGTTTCTTTGGCCCTCGCCCCTCTCGGTTGCTGCCCTTGCTGAGGTGTGCTACCCCCCCTTTCTACTCCCCCTCTTCCTGCTGCTGTCCTTGACTGCTCCTCTCGGTTGTCTCCTCCTCCTCCGGACCCCACCCGTCCGCCTCTGGTCTTTTCTCCCGCTTCCTTCCCTCCGTCTTTGCTCAGTTTACCCATGTCCCCTAACCCTGACTTTGCTGACCCTGATCTTCTTTAACATGCTATGTTGCTCTTTCACCTTTGTTTCTTCCTTGTTCTCTGTTGTTGTCCCTTCTCTTCTCGTCGATGTCTATTCTTCAATGGAATGTTCGAGGTTATTACGCCAATTTCCTTGAACTTCAACTTCTGATTTCGCGGTTTTCGCCCCTTTGTGTCTGTCTCTAGGAGCCGATGCTTGGTGCTCGTCCTGTTCGCTTTCGTGGCTATTCCTTTCTCTCCCCCCACCTCCCGGCTGTTGCTGGGGCTCCTAACTCTTCTGCTCTCTTGATTCGCTCTGATGTTCACTTTGATCCCTTACTTTTTCCTTCACCTCTCCATTGTTCTGCTGGTAATATCTTTGGGGGGAAAAGGTACAGCGTTTGTTCCGTTTATATCCCCCCGAGTGTCCCACTTTCTCTTCCTGATCTGAAACACCTACTGGACTCCTTGCCGGATCCTGTGCTCCTGCTGGGTGGTTTCAATTGTCGTCATTCCCTTTGGGGTGATGTTCTGACAAATACCCGAGGACGCCTTCTTGAGCCGTTTATCCTCTCTTCTTCCCTGTCTCTTCTGAATTCTGGTGAGCCCACGCATTTGGACTCTCGGACTCGTACCCTTTCCTGTCTTGATCTTTCTCTATGCTCGTCTTCTCTTTACTTGGATTTCACGTGGCAGGTTCTTGATGACCTCCATGGCAGTAACTATTTCCCCATCCTTGTTACCTTTTTCTCTTTTCACCCTCCCCTCTCCTTCCCTAGGTGGCAGTTTGCTAAAGCGGACTGGAACCTATTTACCCTCAGTGCTGCTCTCTCTCATCTCTCCCTTGCTCTCTCTTCTTTTTTCATGACACTGTCTTCGAAGCTGCCCTCCGCTCTATTCCTTGCTCTTCCTCTCAGGGTCCACGGAAGTGCGTTCCCTGGTGGAATGCAGACTGTACTCGGGCTGTCTGCTGTAAGCGTGCAGCCTGGAAGAGACACCGCCGTCGGCAGACGGCCGATTCTTTTCTTTTCTTTCGGAAGGCAAGTGCGGTGGCGTGTAGGGCCATCCGTATGCCTAAACATGAATGTTGGGCATCTTATATCTCCACCATTACGTCCGAAACTTCTCTGCCACAGATCTGAAAGCGTATCCGCAAGATAGCCAGCAAGTTCGTTCCCGATGTTTCACTGGTCCTTCACCTCCGTGGTACTCTTGTGGCGGACCCGTGGCAGGTCGCTACCGAACTGGGTTCCCACTTTTCTTCTGTTAGCTCTGGTCTTCATCTTCCCATATCTTTCCTTCTTCGTAAACCTGTCCTTGAATCTCGTCCTTTCGATTTCTGCACTCGTCTTCGATTTCCCTATAACGATCCCTTCTCTCTCTCTGAACTTCGTTCTGCCCTGGCCCCTCTGCAGTTCTTCGGCAGTGGTCTCCGATGGCATTCATTATGAGATGCTTCGCCATCTCCCTGCGTGCACGTCTCAGTATTTACCGAGTCTGTATAATCGGATCTGGGAGTCGTCGTCAGTCCCTGAGGACTGGCTTGATGCTGTTGTCCTCCCTGTTCGCAAACCAGGATCTCTGGGAACAACCCCTAAGGACTTTCGCCCTATTGCCCTCACAAGTTGTGTCTGCATACTCTTTGAACGTATGGTTAACGTTCGTCTGATGTGGTTCCTGGAACACCATCACCTCCTCTCCCCTTCCCAATTTGGTTTCCACAAGTGCCGCAGTACAACAGATGTCCTGGTGAACTTGGAGGTCTATATTCGTACTGCTTTTGCTGCGAAGACCTCCGTTGTTTCCTTCCTTTTTGACCTGAAAAAGGCTTACGACACCACTTGGCGTTATCATATTCTATCTCAGCTTCATTCTTTTGGCCTTCGTGGTCATCTCCCTCTCTTTCTCCGCAGCTTCCTCTCTCGTCGTTCCTTTCGGGTGAGGCTTGGTACCGCTCTCTCTGCCACTTTTCAGCAATAAGAAGGTGTGCCCCAGGGTAGTGTTCTGAGCAATACTCTTTTTTCTGGTTGTCCTCAATGGTCTTCTTTCCTCTCTTCCTTCAGGCGTCTTCTCCGCTCTCTATGTCAATGATCTTACCCTTTGCTGTCAAGGAGATGATTTGCCTCTCCTTCAACGCCGGCTTCAACTTGCGATTGATGCCGTGTCGTCTTGGGCCACCGATAATGGCTTCAAGTTCTCTTCTACTAAGACTTGTGCCATGACTTTTACTCGGAAACGGGTCATTCTTCGTCCCTCTTTGTCACTTTATTATCATCCCCTTGAGTACGAAGATTCTGTGAAGCTTTTGGGGTTATTCTTTGACACTCGTTTGTCTTGGTCTCCCCATATCTCTTACCTCCATGTTGAGTGCTCTAAGGCCCTTGCCCTCCTTCGGGTATTGTCCCATACTTCTTGGAGAGCAGATAGGCGCACTCTCCTTGCTTTACATTCATCTCTCGTCCTGTCTAAGCTCGATTATGGTTGCCTGGCTTACTCATCTGCTTCTCCTTCTACTCTTCGCCATCTTAATGCTTTGCACCATACTGGGTTGCGCCTCAGTTCTGATGTCTTTCGTTCGACTCCCGTCCTCAGCTTGTATGTTGACACTGGTTTCCTGTCTCTCCAGGACCGCCGTGATCGCTACTGTCTTCACTATCTTGCGCGGTCCTTGCAACTTCATTCCTCTCGTCTCTGTCGTGCTTTAACTTTTACCCCTCCAGCGGTTCCTGTTCCTCTTCACCACCTCCCTCTTTCAGTCCAATTATCTTCTTTGCCCCCATGCAGAGTCCCCCTTACGCAGTTTTGCACATCCTTGACTCGCATCACAAAAGCTTTTACCCTTCCTATGGTCCTAAAATGCCTTTTCCTTGAGCACTTTTCTTCTCACTCCCGCTCCGTTTCCGTCTTCACCGTTGGATCTAAGTCTGCCGACGATGTTGGTTACTCTCTCTTGTTTTTCCTGATTGCACTTATATGTGTCGCTTACCTCCGGAGACTAGCATCTTCACAGCGGAGCTTTATGCTATTCTCTATGCTCTTCGTCTCCTGCTATCTCGTTGTCAGTCTTCCTTTGTAGTTGTTGTTGACTCTCGTAGTGCCCTCAGGTCCTTTAATCCGGTTCATCAAGTATTTGTCGAGATCCAGCATTGGCTGTTTCTTGTTCATAGTAATTTAAGTCGGGTTGAGTTTTGTTGGGGTTCCAGCCATATTGGTGTGTCTTTAAATGAGCATGCGGATGCTGCCACCAAGGAAGCTGTCCGCTCTTGTCCCATGTCTCGTAAAGGTATTCCATATTCCGACTTTTACCCGGTTATCCATCCTCCATCTTACCCATTGGCAGGCTTCTTGGTCGTTACTGGTAACAAACTATACTCTTAAATGTGTGGTTTCCTCGTGGCCATCCTCCTACCACCATAACCGGCGATGGGAAATGGCTCTGGCGAGGTGCTTATTAGCCATACTCGCTTAACCCATGGTCACTTGATGGAGCCCTCCCAGTCTTATTGTCCTAATTGCATTGTCCTTCTTACAGTCGTGCCTATCTTCTTGAATGTCCTGACTTCCAGGACGAGCGTGTGTCTTGCTTTCCGACCACCCCTCGCAGTCACCTGTCCCTCAATAGAATTCTTGGTGACTCGGATACTTTGTGATATCGTTCGCCTTATGGCTTTTGTTCAGTATTAGCATCCTGGTGATATTAGCGCCCTCTGTTTATCCGCACATTTGATGGTGCTACATAGCCTTCCCGGTTGGTGCCTTCTTTTGATAATTACGTACTTACTTTGACGATCTGAGGTTGGTCTAGTGGTTAACGCTCTGGCCTGGCACTTGCTGGCCCCTGGCTCGATTCTCTCATACGGGAAAGTGTTCTGTTTGTTTAAAAATTCCTAGCGAGTTCATGGAAGTGTGTGGTATACTCCAGACACGAGTTTTCCCTAGTAAATATGATTGAAGAAAATGAGTGTTGGTCAGGGACCATCCCTCTAGTGTCGTCGGAGGGGGATTACGTGGTGGAAAAACCATCCCAATTCCTTCCTTTTGATGATCTGAGGTTGGTCTCGTGGTATGGCTCTGGCCTGGCACTTGCTGGCCTCTATTTCGATTCTTTCAGGTGGGGAAGTTTTCTGTTTGTTAAAAATTCCTTGCGATTTCATGAATGTGTGATAAACTCCGACACGAGTTTTCCCTAGTAAATATGATTTGATAGAAAATGGGTGTTTGATCAGGGACAATCCCTCTAGTGTCGTCGGGGAGGTGGATTACGTTGTGGAAAACCCATCATAATTCCCTTCCTTTTGACGATCTGAAGTTGGTCTCGTGGTTAATGATCTGGCCTGCCACTTGCTGGCCTCTTGTTCAATTCTCTCATATGGGGAAGTGTTCAGTTTATTAAAAATGCCTTGCGAGTTCATGCAAGTGTGTGATATACTCCAGACACGAGTTTTCTCTAGTAAATATGATTGATAGAAAATGAGTGTTTGAAGAGGGACCATCCCTCTAGTGTCGTCGGGGAAGGGGATTATGTGGTGGAAAACCCATCCTAATTCTCTTCCTTTTGACAATCTGAGGTTGGTCTAGTGGTTAATGCTTTGCCTGGACACTTACTGGCCCCTGGCTCGATTCTCTCATATGGGGAAGTATTCTGTACATATATATATATATATAATATAATATATATATATATATATATATATATATATATATATATATTATATATATATATATATATATATATATATATATATATATATATATATATATATATTATATATATATATATATATACTATATGCAATTGACGATCACAAAACACTGATCATTTTATGCAGAAAATCCACAGGAAAAATGAAAATAGGTAACGTTTCGACTCGTTAAACTTTGTCAAACCAGACTGACAAGAGGAGAAGGGAAGGGGGAGGATATATAGCCGACACCTGACCAACCCAAACCTAGGGAAAGAATTAACCAGAGACAGGTAAGCTTAGCTTGGAATGGTCAAAGAGGATTAAGCGGTCAGAGAAAAAGGACGAAAGATTAAAGAAAAGCCTCATGAACACGCAATAATTGAATATATAAATATAAAATTATAATGAGACATTGTAAGCCTCTCTAACAGTTAGAGTTTTTTCTTAAACTGTTGTGCAATATTATAACTTAAAAATGGATCAAGTTTGTACATTCCAGTACTAACATTAAGAAGATTTGGACACTGACTGATTAGAGCAGACTCAATCAAATTCCGTCCACGAAATCCCCACAATTGGTAATCTTTTTGCACCATTCCAGTTAATATTGTGATCGCATAAATTCGTATGTAGATACAATGCATTAGACGTTTGGGCAGTTCTAATACTATAAGCATGTTGTGACAATCGCAATTGTAAGGACTTTCCTGTTTGTCCAAGGTACACAGAATCACAATCATTGCAGGGATTGAATACACGCAACCTGCTGTATCAGGGGAGTTTTTTTATTAATTGGATTTGATCGTACTATTAGTGAAGACCAAATTTATATTAAGTTTCTTAAAAATCAAAGACAATTTTTCAAGTCCACTCGCATAAGGTACAACCATTGAGTTAATAATTTCTGGTTTCGCCTTAGGGTTGTGATTATAAAACGTACGCTTGGCTTGTTCAAACGAGAAATCCAAAAACCTCTTAGGATATTGTAAACTCTTCCCGATTTCAAATATTATAGCAATCTCTTCATCAAAAAACTCAGGGCTGCATACCCTCAAAGCTCGTAGAAACATTCCTGAAAATACTGCTGTTTAAGTTACTATGATGATTCGAATAAAAATGAACATACGACCCCACGTTGGTAGGTTTCCT
>WNGS01166011.1:24474013-24519464 GCA_020271785.1 Procambarus virginalis | reverse complement strand
CAGTACCTTTGATAATTTAGCACCTGCTACATCCAGATTCCAGGGAGGAAATGATGGACGATCTTTGGAATCATTACCTAAGTAGACAGGAAAGCTCATTTATCAAAATACATTAACATCATACATATTTATCAAAAAAAAAAGAGAAAATATCTCGGAATCTCCGAAACTCGGAAAAGGTCAAAATGGCTAACAGTGTTCCACCAGCAGCTGAAACAGGAAATAGGAGGACACTTAATGGTCTACAAAATCACCTAACTCAACTGATTGACAAATGTCAAAAGTTGGCTAGACAACCATCTCCTGATTTAATAATTCTAAATACCAGAGTAAAAGCAGATGTTGATAAGTATGAACAAATCAAACGCCATGCAGAGAGTTATCTAACAGAAATGGCTACTGCAGATTTAACCCGAAGGGAACTTCAGGAAATCATTGCTGAAATGACAATGTTTGAAGATAAAATCCAAGATCAACTAGATCCTTTAATCAAACAAATATCTCAAGCAAGAACCCAATCCAATGTGAGCTCATCCACTCAACAGAGCAATGCAACTATCACACATATAGCAGCAGAGCTCCCAAAGGTACATTTACCATATTTTGAGGGTAAGGATGAAGACGATTGGGATACCTTCTGGAGAGCCTTTGATTCTATAATCAACTCCAAAGCTTCTCTCAAAAAGGCGACAAAGTTTCAATATTTGCAAGGCCAGTTATGGGGAGAGGCAAGGCAGGTCATTGCTAATTTGTCATTAACAGATGATGATTACGACCATGCCTTACAGTTGTTACAAGATAACTGCAGTGATAAGGAGACTGCAATTGCCCGTCTCTCATACAAATTATTGGATTTACCCTCTCCAAATAAAAGTTATGAATCATTACAATCATTTCAATTGTCTAAAGATTCAATCATCAAAGCCCTCAGTACAAAAGTACCTGTAGGAAATGCAGAGTGCCTTACAAAGTTAATCATTCAAAGGAAATTTCCTAATGAGGTCATAGACAGCCTATGCACCCATTATAACACCAACATCTTATCACAGAGCCAAATCTTTGATGGACTTCGAGCTTACGTACAAAGATTACGAAGCCGAGGAAAAGTTAGATCACAAGAAAAAATCACCAAAGGTAAATCCACGGACAAAAACAAAAATGTCCAAACTGGCAGTCAAAAATCAAGGCAACAAAACTCGTCTTCTGCAAAGTGGAAACAGAGTAATGTTGGTTTATATGCTATATCCCCCACAGTTAACAGAACTGTAGGAAATAAAGCTCCCAAGACAGATAAGACAAAAGGAGCTGCAAGTGCCCTAAAATGTTTATTCTGTCAAGAAGCACATACCATTTATCAATGCACAGTTTATGAAGACCGTGCCAGTCGAATCAATCGACTGACATCTCTGAACAGGTGCATCCATTGTCTACGGAAGCATGAAACAAGTGAATGTAACACTCAATTGCAGAACTGCCAATATTGTCATAAAAGTGTACATCACACAGCACTCTGTGGTGATATCAACACTCAATCCAGATCACAGACATCCAATAATCAACTTGCATCTCAGGCAAAGCCAAAAGATGATAATACCACAACAGCCGTACAATTCTGTACCGTAATGAGTAATGTCAATGTCTTAGATACAGAAATTGTTACAACAGCCATATTGCCTACTGCACAGCTAGAACTATGCAATCAAGGAATTTGTATTCAAACAAGAGGCTTTTTTGATCAAGGGTCACAGAAAACCTTTATCAGTAAAAAAATGGTAGAAGAATTACAACTTAAATGTTCAAAGCAAATATCTACATCCATATCAGGGTTTTTACCAGTTAAGGTCGTAGAACCTTTCCGGTAGTACAACTCATTGTCTGTCTAGGTACATCCCAAAGGACAGTCGAAGCCATAGTAGTTGATAAAATTCCTACTGAAATGGAAGTGACTGGTCTGGCAGCAACAATTAAATTCCTAAAAGAAAAAGGAATCCAATTAGCAGATCCTCTACTCGATTCTGACTACATAGGGGATATCGGAATCCTGGTTGGAGCTGACTACTATCATCGATTCATTCTGGGATCAGAAGAATCTATGGGTATGAATTTACTCAAATCAGCAGGAGGCATATTGATGACAGGACCTGTACTAAATCTTGAACCTTCAACTCCTGAAAAATCACATCATATTGAAACTGCAATTGTGGCATGTCTAGGCAAAGAACAGTCACCACTTAAAATCCCCCACATGATTGATGATGGATTGGAATCTGTACATCAATTGTAGGAACTTGATGCCATAGGAATAATTCCTGAACAACCAATTGTCCTGATGATGTCTGTGCATACAATCAGTACTTAGAAACTGTACAGTACCATGATGGACAGTATTGGGTCAGGCTACCATGGAAAATCAACCATAAAACCTTACCTACCAACTATCACATGGCTTATAGTCAATTTAAACCTCTATTAGCAAAGCTAAGAAAAAGGCCTGAGCATTTAAAACTCTTTCATGAGATTATTGCTCAACAATTAAAGAATAAATTCAACGAAGTCGTGAAACACGACAATAAGAAAACAGGCCATTTTTTACCACACATGGCTGTACCTTACCTTACCTTACCTTGAGGATACCTTGAGGTGCTTCCGGGGCTTATCGTCCCCGCGGCCCGGTCATCGACCAGGCCTCCTGGTTGCTGGACTGATCAACCAGGCTGTTGGACGCGGCTGCTCGCAGCCTGACGTATGAGTCACAGCCTGGTTGATCAGGTATCCTTTGGAGGTGCTTATCCAGTTCTCTCTTGAACACTGTGAGGGGTTTGCCAGTTATGTCCCTTATGTGTAGTGGAAGCGTGTTGAACAGTCTCGGGCCTCTGATGTTGATAGAGTTCTCTCTCAGAGTACCAGTTGCACCTCTGCTTTTCAACGGGGGTATTCTGCACATCCTGCCATGTCTTCTGGTCTCATGTGATGTTATTTCTGTGTGCAGGTTTGGGACCAGCCCCTCTAATATTTTCCACGTGTAAATTATTATGTATCTCTCCCGCCTGCGCTCAAGGGAATACAGATTTAGGCTCTTTAGTCGGTCCCAATAGTTTAGATGTTTTACCGAGTGGATTCTAGCAGTAAAGGATCTCTGCACGCTCTCCAGGTCAGCAATTTCACCCGCAGTGAAAGGGGCTGTCATTGTGCAGCAGTACTCCACTCTAGAGAGCACAAGCGTTTTGAAAAGTGTCATCATCGGTATAGCATCTCTAGTGTGAAAAGTTCTTGTTATCCAACCTGTCATTTTTCTTGCAGTTGTGACGGCTACTTTATTGTGTTCTTTAAAGGTAAGGTCTTCCGACATGAGTACACCCAGATCCATTACATTGCCTTTTCGTTCTATGTTATGATTTGCCTGAGTTTTGTACGTGGTTTCAGTTTTTATATTTTCATTTTTTCCATAGCGCATGAGCTGGAACTTGTCTTCGTTAAACACCATATTATTTTCTGTAGCCCATAGAAAGACCTGATCTACATCTGACTGGAGGTTCGCCGTGTCCTCTATGTTGCCTACTCTCATGAAGATCCTAGTGTCATCTGCAAAGGATGATACAGTGCTATAGGTTGTGTTCTTGTCTATGTCCGATATAAGGATGAGAAAAAGTACTGGAGCAAGCACAGTACCCTGGGGGACTGAGCTCTTAACGGTTGACGGGTTGGATTTTATTTTGTTGACTATTACACATTGGGTTCTGTTGGTCAGGAAATTGTAGATCCATCTGCCTACTTTTCCGGTAATTCCTTTTGAGCGCATTTTATGGGCAATAACACCATGGTCACATTTATCAAAAGCTTTTGCAAAATCTGTGTAAATTACATCAGCGTTTTGTTTGTCTTCCATAGCATCTAATGCCATATCATAGTGGTCCAGCAACTGCGACAGGCAAGAGCGCCCTGTTCTGAAACCATGTTGTCCGGGGTTATGGAGATGCTGTGATTCAAAGAATGTGATGAGAGAATCAAAAACAACTCCATTACGGATAGTTTTTAACTGTAGCTCTAAATCTGGACCCCAAGGAACCAGTCTAAATGATTGTTTGCAAACAGGTCCAAGTCTAACAAAGAAATTGTATGACATACTGTTGAAGTTTAGACTTAACAAATATGCATATTCAGCAGATATTAGTAAGGCCTTTCTAAGAGTCGGCTTACAGGAAGAAGATAGAGACTTCACTAAGTTTCTATGGGTAGAGAACCCAGAAGATATCAATAGTCCAATAGTGACTTTTAGATTCTCCTCAGTACTTTTCGGCGCGACGTCAAGTCCATTCCTATTGCAAGCAACTCTAGATACTCATCTGAAGAAATCATCAAGTCCCTTTAAGGCTGAAATCAGTCAGAATCTATATGTAGATAATTTTCAAGGGACAGTTAACAGTACTACTGAACTGTTACAATTATATCAAGAGGCCAACAAGGAGCTACAAGGTGCCAACATGCCACTTCAATCTTGGGCCTCTAATAATGCAACACTGAATAATCAAATAGCAAGAGATTACCCTGAATATCACGTACCAGAAACATAAAAGGTGTTAGGTATGGAGTGGGATCTAATCTCGGACACAATTTCAATCAGATCTCTACCAGTAAATTACTGCATTGCCACAAAAAGGGATTTGCTTTCACAAGTTAGCAAAGTATTCGACCCACTTGGTCTACTAAATCCTTTAACTATCAAGTGGCGTTTATTGGTGCAAGAAGCTTGGAAGATTAAAGTTGGTTGGGATGATCCACTACCATTCCAGTTACAAAAAGCTTGGACGGAAGTGGCTCAAGAACAAACTTTAGTCAAAAAGATAATCTTGCTAAGACACATAGTCGAGGAAAATGATGAAGTATCACTACATGTATTTGCAGACTCGTCAGCCAAAGCTTTTGGAGCTTGTGCTTACTTAGTGACTTCTAATCAATCATATCTTATCACCTCTAAGGCCAGAGTCGCTCCATTAAAAAAGAGGACTTTGCCTCAGATGGAACTAACTGCATTGCTAACTGCCACACGCTTAGCTGTGCATATCAAACAAGTCTTGTCTACCATGAACATCAAAGATGTCATTATATGGTCTGACAATGAAGCTGTCTTACAATGGGTACGAAACGACAACTGTCCAACTACATATGTAAAAAATCGCGTCTCGGAAATTAAAGAAATTTCCGCAGGCTTTCAGTTGTTGCATGTACCAACAAAAGATAATCCAGCTGATCTTTTATCAAGAAGTATGACATTTAAACAGTTTGCAAAGGCAGATATTTGGTTTCATGGGCCTAGATGGTTAGTTTTTTTTTTTTTTTTTTTTTTGAGATATATACAAGAGTTGTTACATTCTTGTACAGCCACTAGTACGCGTAGCGTTTCGGGCAGGTCCCTGGAATACGATCCCCAGCCGCGAAGAATCGTTTTTTCATCCAAGTACACATTTACTGTTGCGTTAAACAGAGGCTACAGTTAAGGAATTGCGCCCAGTAAATCCTCCCCGGCCAGGATACGAACCCATGACATAGCGCTCGCGGAACGCCAGGCGAGTGTCTTACCACTACACCACGGAGACTGTTCACCACGGAGTGAATGGTAGTTGGCCTGAACAAAAGCCACACGTCATCACGACACAAACCATAACTACCACCAGGCAGCAAGCTCAAATATCAGTCTTGGATTGTACTCGTTACTCCTTGCTCATCAAATTAATCAATGTAACACATAACGTGTTTCATTATCTCAGGAAAAAAGGTATAAAATACACTTTTCAAGATGAACTTATTTATTGGGTAAGACAAGCCCAGAGAGAAACTTATGGGAATAACTATGAAAATCTTCCGCATAAGTTAAAACACAATCTTGGTCTGTGGATAGACCAAGAAAATCATAATATTCTGTGTTGTGGAGGGAGACTTAAACACGCAGATATCAATCTAGATACCGTGCATCCATTGCTTTTACCAAAAAATCATTGGATCACAAGGTTGATTGTGTTACATACACATCAACAAATCATCAAACATGGAGGAGTGTTAGACACACTCACACAAATCAGACAGCAGTACTGGATTCCTCAGGGAAGACAGTCAGTCAAATCAATCTTGAAAAATTGCATGATATGCCGAAAGTACGATGCAAGAACTTGCTCTTATCCAGGGCCACCACCCCTACCAAAGGAACGAGTGGTCCATCTACACCCTTTCGAAACGACAGGAGTAGATTATACAGGAGCAATATATCTAAAAGGGACTCCAGATAAGCATCCTATCAAGGCATACATCTGTCTGTTCACCTGTGCTACCACCAGGGCAGTACATTTAGAGGTAACACCCGATATGACTGCTTAATAATTTATACAAGCTTTCCGCAGATTCGCAGCACGCCGATCATGCCCTAAGCTGATGATTTCAGATAACAGAGCAAACTTGGTAGCTGGGGAAGCATGTCTATGGGAAATTTTTTCCCATCCTGCAGTTACTTCCACACTGGAACAGTGTCATTGCAAATGGAAATTTATCCCTCCGAGAGCCCCATGGCACGGAGGATTTTATGAACGGTTAATAGGAACTGTCAAAAGATCCTTGAGAAAATCTCTACACCGTCAGAAAATCAATCTTCAAGAACTCCAGACAGTAATCACGGAAATAGAATCAAGGTTGAATAACCGGCCGTTGACTTACTTGTCTGAAGATCCTACTCAACATGAGCCATTAAGTCCTGCACACCTAATGTATGGAAGACTTCTGATTCCAGTACCATCTCTAGTGGATGATGAGATCAGAGATCCCTCATTTGTGGGTCAGAGCGAGTTGGTTCAGGGGTATAAGCATCTGTCCAGCATAATCCAAAAATGGAATGATGTTTGGACAAAAGAATATCTTACATCTCTACGAGAACATCACTATGGGGTCAATGTCCCACATAATATATCTAATCTCCAACCTGGCAATATTGTCTTGGTAAACACTGATGGCCCTAGGGCTGACTGGCCATTAGGTAAAGTTGTCTCAGTCTATCCAGATAACCAGGGGATCTTGAGAATAGTCAAAATCCTGTCTAAAGGAACAACTTCCCTGAAGACATTGGACAAACTCATCCACATGGAATAAGTGAGCCAGCTGCAGTTAGATCCTGAGAGACCTCAAGACACTCTAACTCCACATGACCCACAGACTCCTAACAGACACAATCGTCCACAATGGACAGTCGCACAAAAGTGCAAGCAAAATTTGCACTTGTATTATCAATCCGATGGAGAGTAAATAAATACATAGGGTTACTATTGTCCATAGTATTGGACTCTGTGCCTGTTCTCTCCCTCTGGAAGATGTGGGAAATTTTTACCCACCATTTCTAATAATCATCTAAAAAATGTATTATTTCTATATCATATCTGAATCACAATAGATTCATTAAATATCTTGATCCTAGATGATAATGCCACTTGGATCACGTACGCCATAGGGCCCTATAGATGCGTACGTGACTTTGTGCATGATCTCTTATGGATCCAGAAGCTTCTAGAAGGATTTGTTAATTAAAAAAATTATTGGAACATTGATTCAATATCTGGTAGGGATAAAATCGAATCTTTAATAAGAATCAGTGGTACTATCAAGTACTACTTTTAATCTTTATATCCTATATCTAATTATATTATAATCACATCTTCAATCATAAGTCTAGACTGTAAAAATAATCAATCAATATTCATAGAAGACTTCCGTGCTCTGGGAGCATGGGAGGGGCATCGGAGGGGAGAAGCGCCCACGAGACCCCACGACCACGCGTTTGTTGACAACTGTGAACAAGTGTGACGGATCCTTAGCGAACATTATTTAGCTCGAAGACATCTTATCTAATATCTTTATCACCAGTCAACACTCTCTAGAACTGGGTGAGTACCTGGACAATATCTACAAGGAAAATCCTAGAACATTTATATAAAATAAGAGTGTATAGTGGAGCTCACAGTGACACGGTTTCCACCACCTTCATTCCTAATCTTCATCAACTATCATTCTTCTGCAACTGCAGGGACAATCACATAGCAACGCTACCAGATCATCATACAGCAAAGCTGTTATATAAAATATCGTGCCTAAACTCCTGACAAGAGAGTTATCAGTCTGGCACACTGTCAGACAGGCACTCCGGCTGGCAGAGAAGTATATTGAAGGTTATTTTGGTATATAATTGGCCAATTGTATGCTTGTGTGACTTTAATATACCCTATAAGTCTGTTTGTCGGTTATAAAGTGAGGCAACGCCTCATATCTCAGTAAGTTTATTAATATTGTGGTACAGCAGAATCCCTATCCAAGCTCTAGACCTTATGAGTGTCCATTGTGTCAGAAAAGATTCAGTTGCAATAAATAAACAAGACCTCATAAGTGTCCATGGTGTGGGAAGAGATTCAGTCAGGCTGACTGTACCTAATCATATAAATTGAATATAAATACATTGCATATATACTTGAATATATAAATTAAGTTAACAATTGCTTGCTTAGTTATTTTTTAAGTTATCATATAAGTTCATTTAATTGAATATATTTTTAGTACTTAGTAACAGAACTTAGACCATATTTAGGGTCATTTATCATACTTCTACAATTTACAATTCAAATTGTTTATAGTATAAGTGTATTGGCTGTTAATAGTTATGGAGCTAGGCTAGACTATGTATGTTTAAATCTCTGATTTAAACAGAGCCAGTGTTCAGTCAAATAACTGAATTTATTAAATCTTATCCTTGTATAAAATACAAGCTGATGTGAGATACCTGTTGGCAGGTGGACTATGGATCTTCAATCAACCTATCAACTAATTCATTCACCCCACCTGCCCCTTACAGCCCACAATCTGTCATTAGGAAAAGAGGAGCTAGGATTTTCAACCCTAGCTAGAGATTTTAGTTGAATTAATTTGCAGACAGTAATTTTTAATTTAGTTCAGTACAAGTCCCTGGTAGTCTCCTCTCATATCGATCTCAGCAGGTTTTTCCCACAGCTTGTACTCGGGTCGTCCACATTACTTGTATCGGTGCCTATGTCACTGATGCCCGAGAAAAAATCATCGCATGTACTATCACTGAATAAACTTGCATCTGGGGACATACATGGTGGTGATGATGATAACGGTGTTGACCCAGGGCAGGGATACAGGCCGGGCGAGGCGCGTGTACCATACACGCTTGCTACATCATCCACCTCAGTCTCTCCCTCACTCGCATCAGACCTCTGTGTAAGGTCTTTCACTAGATCATAGTCTAAGTCATCATTCATAGCACAGTCATCATACAAAATCTCTTGTATCTCCTCCTCAGAGAGTTGTTTTCCAATACCACGGGTGACCGTGGAGTGTGTGCTCGTTAATGATGAGTCAGACATGGTTGCTGCTTTGAAACTGAGGCTCCCCTCGGCCGCTGGGCATCTTGAGGTTATCTTGAGATGATTTTGGGGCTTTTTAGTGTCCCCGCGGCCCGGTCCTTGACCAGACCTCCACCCCCAGGAAGCAGCCCGTGACAGCTGACTAACACCCAGGTACCTATTTTACTGCTAGGTAACAGGAGCATAGGGTGAAAGAAACTCTGCCCATTGTTTCTCGCCGGTGCCTGGGATCGAACCCAGGACCACAGGATCACAAGTCCGGCGTGCTGTCCGCTCGGCCGACCGGCTCCCTACCCCTAAATATCCCGGCATGCTGGGATATTTTTTCAAGATGGCGGACGATCACTGGGGGGCCCCCAGGCATCCATTTTGTACTTGCGTAAGCGCCGTCAGTTTTGAATGGAACGTGAAAAATAAAAAAGAAAGGTCATTTTACAAGCCGGGAGAAGAGAAAGAATACTAAGTACTTGACGAAAAGTGAGGGGGACAACAAAATTAGAGGTTGGTATGGAAGTGAAAGAGGTCATCATGGAAGACGACAGTGCAGGATGCGCTGAGGACACATGAGGATCTGACAGTGAACGTCTAACTCTTGATTGGTGGAATGAAAGATTTTAAATGAAGGGCCTAAGTCGACTTGACGAATGCACATTGTTAGAGATCAACAGGTCGGATGCTTGTCATTAGAGTGTGGCATTCTTGAAAGATGGCAGTGCGGCCCGTTGGTGGCTAAATGATAAAGAGGTATTGCAATATGGATGGTGACGAGTGCGCATCACCACCACCATAGTAACTCAAACGTGAGGGAGGCAGGATGTTATGATCGACCAGTGCTTCTAAAGATTCACCGCAGGCCTAATCATTTTATTTTGGTGAAGCTTAACTTGGTCTGTGGCATGTCCCAACCAGAAAAGATCGGTCCGTCTAATTACCACAGGCTACACAGGCTTCAGAAAGCTTCCTGGTAATACGTTAATAATGAATAAATATGATATATTTACTCATTATAATGTTGGTGCTGAATGTACAACACGAAAAAACATAATTTTAATCTGAAAAAGTATCTTTCTATAAAGAAATTAGACGAAAATAAAAAGCTGGTGACGCCAAATCAAGTCGACGATCCAAGCTTCGGTTAGGTTAGGTTAGGTTTTGTTTGGTTAAGTTAGGTTAGGTTAGGTTAGGATAGGTAGGTTAGGTTAGGTTAGGATAGGTTAGGTTAGGTTACGTCAGCCTAACCTAACATATCATATATATTCATTACTAACGTATTGCCAGGAAGCTTTCTGAAGCCTGTGTAGCCTGTGGTAGCTTGTGGTAATTAGATGGACCCGAAAAGATTTGCCAGGAAGCTTGTGCCTACTGTTGTTTCTTCATTGACGTTCTTGGTAGAATTAATTAGTCAGTAAATATTGCAACCCAGAACCGCCTTGATGATCTTGACCACTATGGGGTCCTTCCTTGAGTCTAGCCCCTCCAATGCTTCCTATTTAGAATGCTAGACAATCACCTGCGCTTATTTGGATCTTTTCTGGGTCAACAGTGATTCTCCATTTGCTCTCCCATTTCTCAGTTAGAGCTAGCTCTATGCTCGCTTTTGTCGTGGATGTGACATGTTTGGTTGATTGCCCCCTGGTTTAGATCTTATTACATTGGTCACGTCATCTGTAAACTGGGTGATGATAGTTTCCCTCCAACTGTTGGGAGTTTCATAATTTTATCTGTTGAAGCATGGAGTCATGTACCTGTTCTTCATAAAAGTCCTTATATATTTTAGAGGAGTACAGTTTTGATCTGGGAAGACTGCAAATTTGAACATAAGGCCATCTTGTCAAAGGTTTTGTGCACACCTTTTGTTGTCAACAGTGCTATTTGGTTTTACTGACAGATGTCGGAGATCAACATCTGTCAAAATCATCGTAGGTGATGTTGATTGTGTGTTGGATTGATCTATGGCTCCTGAATCCAAATTCCTTTTCGGTAAAAAAATTATTGTTTGTCCTATATTATTGACTATATTGCAAATATAGTCTTTTACTAGTATGAACCCCATGATGTATGCTTTTCTTGTGGGACTTCTATTTTATTATATTATTCTATGTAGTCTTCAACCCTGAAGGAGTGAATAAAGTGGGAGAGGAGCGGTTTGGCTGTGCCAAGTACTTGTTTAATTTTCGTTCAGAAATAACCTGAGTCTCTCTTATGTTGATTCGATTGATACACCATATTTCACTATGTCTTCAATGAAATATTATGATGTCGATGGTTTCTCTCAAAGGGGCTTGTACAGTGAGTTCAGGAGGATCTCTTATCTGTTTGTAACGGAGGTAGGATTTCTAGTATTCATTCATGTACCCCCTAATTTCTCTGGTGCCTTGTCCTGGCTGTAAATTTTCTAGGTGGACATCTCACAAGTGGCAGAGGTTGCTTCAAGGATGCGGAAGGTGAGGTTTGGTGGTGGTCTAGGAGGATTGTGGAGTCGTTTTCCGGGGAAAGTGATAGTGTTTTGATTCTGGGTCTTGGAGAGGCTATGACTCTGAAAGGGAGGTTTGGAGTTTGATTAATATTGGGATGGGGTCAGAGTCGACATTCATCTACAGGGGTTACTCTGCAGCCACAATGTCCTTTGATTTCAACAATGTTAGGTGTGCCTCTAACATTGCCAGAGATGAATACCTTGAAGTGTGGTCATTAGAAAGGTAGGTCCATTTTATGTTTCAGGTTGAAAAACGGGGTTTCTTTGTGGTCTGCATCACGGGCCTTTGTCTTACTGTTGTTATCAGTAGTGATACGATTTTGTTGTCATAGAGAGCTATCGAGAATTTGGTGGCGGTGGACCTTAAAATGTTGTCTAGGGAGTAAGGAAAACAGCCTAATACACAAGTCACAAATTTATACGTATAAGTCACACATGAATACATTCAACAAGGCGTTTTCCTCACAACATAAGAACACTATGTATTATAACCTCAAGTGGCTCTGACCACCCCACGGCTCACCGTCCCATACCTGGTACCGTGCACCCAGCCACCACCGCTATCATCCAATGACACATATATTTTAGCCTCTAGGAAACCTGGACTCTTATAAAACCTCTCCAACTTCTGTAATATTACTCTACCCAATCTTGCAACCCTGGTTACAGACAAGGATAGGCTTATCTGACTGTACGGCCGGAGAAAACCCCTCAAATAGCAGGAACGTCGGCAGCGATACACCTCCCCCTCCAGTCAAGATGGCGTCTCCCTCTCTTGCATCATCGCCCCTTAATACTCTATTCTTTACATATGCTATCAAACACATTAATGATTTTATTTACTATATTCCCCATGCATACTTTTTAATAGAGCCCATTTTTCCCTTACATAGTTAGGCTATTCCAGTTCACATTATTTCTGAAGATCTCCAGCTGAGAAGGCACTACTTTACTGGGCGGAGTATTACTGGTGACTCGTGGCCTCTCTGATCTCAGCTGTGGATTTAGTCTAATAAACACTCTCCACTGTGTCCACCAACATTTTACAACCGAAACCAACCTCCACAGGAGGTAAGGTTCGTAACAGTCTGCTCTGATTGTTTGACAACTATAGAGGGCTGGCGATGGGTACTAAAGTTGCCAGCTATAAAAATTAGCTAGCGCCTGTTAAGAATTCTATTGAGAAGAATTGAATGGAGGTAAATGAACCAATGTTGATGTGGGGGAATTTAATCCCAGCAGGTATTTATTTATGTATTAATTATAAGTTTATTAAGTTTGTTTTAATTTATTATTATTTCAAAGTGGAATGTATGTTCTAATTATTATTGAGTTCAAGTGGTCTGTATATTTTGAGTGGAATGTATATTTTGATTTTCCTTGCTAGAGGTATTTCCATTTCACAAACTTAAGGGGGGAAGGTTAATGGGTTAATATACATAGCCTATCAATCAAATAACTAAACTAATAGGAATTTGCTACAATAGTAGTCTACTAATTAATAATGGATTAGTAATGTGAGCATACAGCTTAGCTGAATTGTAGAATATAGTTTGCTTATCCAGCTGTGCACATGTCCTGATCATGTGAGCTTCATCGCCCGTAGTCAAACAATGCCCGCGACTGGACAAGTAACGTGCAGAACCAAATGATTCGTTGCAGTTATCTCCTTTCCGCCAATTTCTACTGCGAATTCAGTACACAGTAACAAACACAATAAGGATATGAGACATATCTAAAGAAGTAGGTTATATTCAAAATAATATTCTCACCCATTTTGAGTGAGTAGCCTACGTCCTAACCAATTGCCTAATTAGTGCTTGTGATCACTGTAACTTATCTGTCAATCACTTCCTTATTGCTAGAAAAGTCTGTGGAGATAATAGGTAGCTGTGGCATCCCACAACACGTGATTTTGCAGGAAGGTTCTGAGGACTCACTCAAGCGTGGTCTCTCCGCTATGTAGGAGCGCTAATAATGCCGTCTCTTCTCCCACCGGCTCTGGATGCATCCAGGAGCAGGGTTCTGAATTCGTCATTATTGACATAGGGAAGTAGACCTTGGGTTTGTTTGTGTTTCAGTTGAATCCAGTCTTGGAGAATACTTTTTTTGTCATATTTAGTTCCAAAGCTGGTGTTTAAAAGATACGTGTTATGGATGTATAAATATTCAGGTGACAAGGCAAATGTTTTTCTCTTGAGAAGCCACAAAACCCATTTTCTTCTAATGATTCTTTTAGGGAATTTAATGGTCAGTAATTTGCCTAACGTGACAGCATTTGCTTGGTGTTTTAGGGATTAGTATTTATTGTTGGAAATTTCCGACAAAATTCCGGGGGGGGGGGATAAACTCTGGTCCACCGTTTGGGACGTTATCTTGAGACGTTATCTTGAGATGATTTCGGGGCTTTAGTGTCCCTGCGGCCCGGTCCTCGACCAGGCCTCCACCCCCAGGAAGCAGCCCGTGACAGCTGACTAACACCCAGGTACCTATTTTACTGCTAGGTAACAGGGGCATAGGGTGAAAGAAACTCTGCCCATTGTTTCTCGCCGGCGCCTGGGATCGAACCCAGGACCACAGGATCACAAGTCCCGCGTGCTGTCCGCTCGGCCGACCGGCTCCGACCGGCTCGGCCGACCGGGACGGGCGAACATATTATTGCTCTCCTTCAGAATTATAGTAGTGTTGAATTTTTTATTAATTTTCACTGTTGTGCAGCAGTCCTTTCTGGATGGATGTCCCAAACTGGAGCTGCAGGTTTGGGCAGTCTTTGGGTGACTTCATTTCCTGCTAGCTCCAAATTAACTAGTTTATTTAATATTTTGAGACTAGTGGTACCTGTTCATTTTACTTTCACTATTCTCAAGAAACTCTGACTATCTGGATGGACAGAGATTATACAGGTCAGAGGCCAGTTTGAGCATGGTCCGTCACTGTCTACCAGAACAAGGTCACTAGGTTTTAAGTTAATTATGTTGTAAGGGTTGTTTGCCCCATAATGGTACTCCCTCAGAGCAGTGAAGTATTCTCAAGTTGAAATGTCATTCCACCGACTTATTACTCTTGACAGATGTATATAGCTCTATATTAAGTCACTCTCTGACATACGAAGGATCTTCTAGTCCCTCGTCCTTGAGAGACACTAGAGGGTTAAGAAGTCCTCTATACATCAGAAGAGATGGACGTAATTGTTCAAGTTGCGAGTGATCATCAGAGACATAGGTCAGTTGTCTGTAATTGACCCGAGATTCAATTTTGGTGACAAATGTGTGAAGCTCCTGTAGATCAATTTTTGATGGTGGAGGACGTTCCTTAGACAGCGTTTCACTGTTCCCACTGTTCGTTCACAGAAGCCTCCATGCCTCGGTGCTCTGTGCAGATATAAACTTCCAGTGGCACTACCGCTGCGTACCACTGGGTGATCCCAGACTTCCATCAGACATACTTCCCCTGCCACCAAGTTGGACCCATTATCTGAGATTATCAACTTGGGGCAGAATCGACAGGCAGCAAACCTGCAAGAAAGCCTGCATGAATGACTCAGCATTTATGTCTGGGGTTACTTCTAAGTATCTTGTGCCCCTTGTTGTGGCACAGGTGAATAGGCAGATGTAAGTCTTTGCTAGAACTTTGTCCTTAGTGCCGATTAGTGTTATGTTTTCTGTGTAGTCCACACCAGTGATCTCAAAGGGACGAAGGTGGACGACTCGCTCCTTATGGTGTGGTGGAGGTCCTGGATAAGGACACACCCGAGCGGCATATCTCCGGCAGACTACACAGGATTTCAATATGAACTTTACATTCTGGCGACCTTGAGGAATCCAGAACTGTTGTCTTAAAGAGGAGAGGGTATCTAGTACCCCACTATGTATGATGCAGTGTTAGTGTATATGTAACATAATTTGACTGCTTACTGTGTGGTGACGGGGGAGCAACATTGGATGTTTCATTTCTAGGTCTATTTGTACATGCTTTCAGCGGCTCCCACAACCTTAATATGCAATAATTGTCGAGGTTAGTCCGGAGACCCAGATCATATTCAGGTTTCTTAGGGACGTTTTCCAGATCCATCCCCTAAGTTACGGTTTGTGCCCTTTTGACCCAGTACTTTAGCGCACTAGGAATTGATACTTGATTCATATTTTATTTTGGAAATCAAACACTTTTTATGTGATACCATATGTCACATAAAGTGTGTTTGTGTTAAGATCAGAGTACTGATTAGGGTTAATCACCAAAGTTCGAGGTTGTTCTGGTTTTTCAGTGGGAGCAGTAACATTGGTCACAATGACATGTGGCTTTTGTTTTAGGCCACTGGTCACTAACTAGCCACTGAGGTCCATTGGACCACATCTCGGCTTTGGCTAATTGCCGTAAGGTCCTGCCTCTGGAGAGGTAATCAGCTGGATTTTCTTTGGTGGGTACATATCTTAGTTTGTACACTGCTGACAACTCTCTAATTTTCTTAGCGTGATTACTCACGTAAGGAGTTTTACTATTTATATTTCTCCCCCACTGTAGTACTGCCTTATTATCTGACAATACCACTGTTTCTTCAAAGTGAATGTCACTTAAAGTTTTGGTCAGATAATGAGCCAATCTGGCACCTAACAACAGGACGGTTAATTCTATATGTGGCAATGACCGGTTCTATAACTGTGCCACACTAGCTTTAGAAGTAAGTAGAGTTTCTTGCTCGTCTGTTACTAGATAGGTTACAGGGCCATAAGCCTTTCCTGAGGCGTCACAAAACATATGTATCTTGATTGTGTGGCTAGCCTTTATGGCGTCACGAGGAAACTTAAGGAAGTCTTGGACACTTAAATCCGTTGTTAGTTGCTGCCAATTTTCTTGTACGACAATTGTTAGGGGATCGTCCCATCCTATCTTGGCTAGCCAACATTCTTGCATGATCAACATACCCTTAATAAATATGGGGCTTAACAGTCCCAATTGGTCTAACGGCTGGGTGACTTTTGATAATAGTTTCCTCATGGTTAAGTTGGTGGTATCTGGATCCACCGATTTAATGGTAAATTAATCCGAAGTTGTATCCCATTCGACACCTAGTACGTTTTCTTCTGGGGTACCTTGTTGTTGAGAAATTCTGATTCGGTCAGTTGATTTAAGGAGCCCGGTGCTTGTGTACAGAAACCCCATCAAACACACTCAATTTAATGTGAATAGGATATCCATTGTAAATGCTCCAACTTTTCCTATTGGATCAACATCACACCATGAACATAAAAAAGTTTAAATATATATATATATATATATATATATATATATATATATATATATATATATATATATATATATATATATATATATATATATATATGTGAGAAAGCTGCATGAATGCGCAAGCCATATATCACTAAGAACTCTTTGACCCGGCCAGGATTCGAACCCATGCCGTCCAGGATCACCCCTAAACGTACACACTACCGTGACCACCGCTATATATATATATATATATATATATATATATATATATATATATATATATATATATATATATATATATATATATATAAGTTTGTGAGGGTACCACCTCTGGTGCCAATGTGGGGACCCATAGCCTCGACAACTTATGATAATAAGTTGTCGAGGTTGTTGAGAAGAAAATAAAACGTATTCAGAGGAGACCTTGTGGTTTCTCACTGAACACTAATATTTTCTTCTCCTACCACCCCCATTCTTTTGTATGTACACATATATATTTGCTTTATTTGAACTTTGTTACAAGAAAGGAGTTACATATAGGTTACAAAGATGGTTATCATAAGTTGTCGAGTTCCTCCAGCTCCTCAGATGGCGGGCAGGAACCCTGGATGCAGTGCGCATTTCCCCTCTGTATCGCCACGCTGAGGCGCTGGAAAAGAAAGCTGGCAGCTCTAGGGTCCCTTGTTGTTTCAATGAGCCTAGAACCCAGTTCCTTCAAAAAACTGGTAGCACTTTTACCCCAGGCGCCGAGTGTCTCAGAAGCAATGGGGACAAAATTGTAGTGGTGATCCAGTTCTCTATACTTACGGGATTTGGCTGCTTCCCTGTGGGTGGCAGCGCCACCCACCATATATATATATATATATATATATATATATATATATATATATATATATATATATATATATATATATATATATATCGTACCTAGTAGCCAGAACACACTTCTCGGCCTACTATGCAAGGCCCGATTTGCCTAATAGGCCGAGTGATTTTCTATATTTTCAATAAATTGTTTCCATTAGTTTATTTGAATTGTTATTATTATATTATATTAAGAACATAATTTATTGGCTTAGTTGTGATAGTTTAGGTTAGGTAGGGTTGGTTAGGTTCGCTCCTATATCTACGTTAGTTTTAACTCAAAATTAAACAAATTAACTTATACATAATGAAATGGACAGATTTATCATTTCATAAGAATAAAATTAGAAAATTATATAATTTCAGGAAAACTTGTCTTATTAGGCAAATCGGGTCTTGCATAGTAGGCCAAGTACGACGTTCTGGCTACTAGGTACAATATATATATATATATATATATATATATATATATATATATATTATATATATATATATATATATATATATATATATATATATTTATATATATATAAATTATAATATATAATATATATATATAATATATATATATATATATATAAATATATATATATATATATATATATATATATATATTATATAATATATATTATTTATATATAAAAATATATATAGTTTTAACTCAAAATTAAACAAATTAACTTATACATAATGAAATGGACAGATTTATCATTTCATAAGAATAAAATTAGAAAATTATTTAATTATAAATAATAATATATAACCCTGGGCGCCACAGGGAACGGACGCTGGGAGGAGGCTCTGCCGGCCATGTGCCATTATCTTGTGACATCCTGACCTCACCGGGCCCAGACTCAACAGTGTGCTGTGTGAACATCCTGGGAAGGTGTGAGAGTGGCGGGAAGTGTCCAGGGTGAACTATCGCAACCAAAAACAATCAAACAAGTGGATTGCAGTGTGGAATCATCTGAACTGCAGTGAGGGCCAACAAGGGCGCCCTGAGGGGCTCCCTCGGTTATGGTGGTGGGGTGGGGGGGTGGGGATGGGGTGTTGTTGTGCGGTCAGTCGAGGGGGGTGACCCGTGTGTAAGTGTTTATGAAAATATCCCTGAAAAGTAGATACCTCGGCTCTCGGGAAACAGGTATCGTGTTTTAAGTGCATCGAGTCCACAGTGAACCAGATTACAAGTGTATGATATTGTGCAGTGATATATCACGAAATTATACAAACGTGTTAGTGTCACCCCTCTGACCCCCCCCCCCTCCCCATACCCGCCAGTGGGTACTGTCACCCAACCCACGAGTCACCCACCCTGCCCCACCCCAACCGCGACCGCTACCTGCCTGTGTCCACCCCCCTCACGCTACGTCCGCCAGCACCCACCCAGCGGCCGCCCAGCACCCACCCAGCGCCCACCCAGCGGCCGCCCAGCGCCCACCCAACGCCCGCCCAGCGCCCACTCTGCACCCGCCCAGCGCCCACTCTCCGCCCGCCCTTCTCTCAGCCAAAAGGAGCCATCAAGCGACGACAGGTACGGCACATGCCAAGTGTGTGACAAGGTGTGGAGACTCAAGGGTAACGGAGATGTGCGCAAGCATGCTCACAACGGAACCAATTGTCCGGGTATGTGGCGCCCTCCCAAAGAGGGTATCAATCAAGGCCCCACTCCAGCAGTCAGGGAAAACACCTCCAACAGCTTCATATCGACTGAGAATCTACTAGAAGCCATCAAAGCAACATCGGTTGGAACCTTGCAGCACATCCCCAAAGCTGCCTGGCCCCAGGCAGCAGCCAAACTATCCAGCCTCTTGAAAAAGGTCAACGACTCCCCCGCAACCATCCAAGCATGGCGCAACCTTCTCCCGTTTGGAAACATATGCCTAGCTGTCCCTGCAAGGAGAGACAAATCTCTAGCTTCCTCAGTCATTATGGCTATAAATAGTTTTCCTAGAGAGGACAACCAGGCACCCCTCCCCACCCATGCCAAAAACACTCACCGCAGGAAAGGTATCAACAGCAGAACCGAGGCATCCAAAATGAGAGCAACAGTCAGCAAGAAAATAGAAGAAGGCAACACAATAGGGGCAATCAGAGTCATCACCAGTGAAGACACAGTTGCCACCAGGGATGCCGATACAGCACAAGCCCTGAGGGAAAAACACCCATCCAGAGCTCCTCGTGACGACGGTGTTCCCCTAGTCGGTGTCACCAGAGCAGAACCCCTGTGTGTGCTCGAATCCATGGTGCATAAAGCAGCTTTATCCTTCCCACCAGGATCAGCAGGTGGGTTCACAGGACTAAGACCCAACCACATCAAACAAATGCTCAACCCTGCACTGGGAGACATTGCACAGGGCCTCCTGGTGGAACTAACAAGATTCGCCAACACATGTCTAGCTGGCAACATACCAGAGACCATACGGCCTCTCTTTTTTGGCGCTACCCTCTGTGCCCTGAGGAAAAAAGATGGAGGAATCAGACCGATAGCTGTGGGCAATTCACTCCGGCGTCTCGTCGCTAAGGCTGCTGCTAAAGCAGTTAGTCAGGCAGCAGCCGACATGCTGAAGCCAAAACAGCTTGGGTTTGGCATTCCCCAAGGGTGTGAGGCAGCGGCTCATGCAGCTAGAGCTTACATTGCCAACATTACGGATGAAAAAGCTCTGATAAAGCTGGACTTCAAAAATGCCTTCAATCTGGTTAGAAGGGATGCAGTACTCAATGCGGTTCATCGCCTTTTTCCTTCCTCTACCCGTTTGTAAACTCATGCTACAGCAAGAATCTAACTCTGCTTTTTGGGGAACATGAAATCGAATCACAAGAAGGTGTCCAACAGGGTGACCCCCTTGCTCCTTTTCTTTTCTGCCTAGTCATCAAGGAAGTCACCGATAACCTGTCCAGTGAGCTCAACATTTGGTTTTTGGACGATGGTACTCTAGCCGGCTCCCCAGACGCACTCTTGGACGACATAAGAATAATTCAGGAGCAAGGAGCAAGTCTAGGCCTCACCCTGAACCCTTCCAAGTGCGAAATAACCTCCACCAACCAGCACATAATAGAGCAAATAAAGGTTGTTTTGCCTGACATTCATACAACCAACCCTGAGGACAGCACACTCCTAGGTGCTCCTCTTGGAAGGAATGCCATCGACGAGGTCCTTGGTAAGAAGATCACTGACCTGAAGAGAATGAACGAGAGGATTGAAGACATCGATGCCCATGATGCACTTTACCTCATCACCAGATGCTTGTCCCTCCCCAGGCTGACCTACTTTCTAAGATGTTCGCCATCTTTCAACAATATTAAATTAGAAGAGTACGACAGCTTGCTGAAATCAACACTAGAAAAAGCCCTCAATCTTTCCCTCAGCGACTCGCAGTGGAAACAGGCCTCCCTTCCTGTCAGACTCGGGGGCCTTGGCGTGCGCACAGCAACACAAATTGCTGTACCAGCGTTCCTGTCCTCTTCAGTGGGGTCTGACAACTTGGTGAAGGAAATCCTACCTGAGCACCTAGTTCAACAGGCAGGGGTACATGATCCCAGCTTCACAGACTGCACAACCAAATGGGTCTCTCTCGCAGGACCAGCACCCCAACCACTGCCTTCTGAAGCCCATAAGCAATCCAGCTGGGATCGCCCCATTGCCGACCAAGAAGCTGCGACTTTGCTAGAAGCTGCGACAACACATGACACTGCCCGACTTAGAGCAGTAGCAGCTCCCCATGCAGGTGATTTCCTATTAGCAATCCCAATGTCAGCAACCGGCACCCGTCTCACACCGCAGGCCCTCCGAATTGCCGTGGCTCTCCGTCTCGCTGCCCCAATCCACACCGAATACAGGTGTATTTGCGGCGAGGCAGAGGCCGACAGGTACGGACGGCATGGCCTTCTCTGCCAAAGGACAGGAGGATGGCATGCAAGACACGGCGAGGTCAATGACATTATTAAGAGAAGCCTTACCACAGCCGGCTGTCCAGCAGAGAGAGAGCCCGCTACCTAATGTCCCTCAACTCTAATGAGCCTGTCGGTCGCCCAGATGGAATCACGGTGAACCCCTGGAAGAATGGTAGACAGTTGGTGTGGGACTACACTTGCGTCTCAACTTTAGCCAATACCTATGTTGACTTCAGTGCTACTCAAGCAGGTGGAGCTGCCAATCACGGGAAGCGGCCAAGTCACGTAAATACAGAGACCTTGAGCACCACTACAATTTTGTCCCCATTGCCTCAGAGACACTTGGTGCCTGGGGTAAAAGTGCTGCTAGCTTTTTGAAGGAGTTGGGGTCTAAGCTAATCGAAACAACTAGAGACCCTAGAGCTGCCAGTTTTCTTTTTCAGCGCCTCAGTGTGGCAATCCAGAGAGGAAATGCTCACTGCATCCATGGTTCCTGCCCGCCATCTGAGGAGCTGGAGGAGCTTTTCAACTTGTGACAAGCAGGCTTGTACCCTGCATGTAATCAATACTGTAACTTTTTTGTGTAATGACATTTTCAAATAAAGTTAGATAAATATACACACATACCAAAAGAATAGGGGTGGTAGGAGAAGAAAATATCAAAGTGTTCAGTGAGGATCACAAGGTCTTCTCTGAGTACTCTTTATTTCTTCTCCGAGGCTATGGGTCCCTACACTTGCACCAGAGGTTGTACCCCTTCTAATAATATATATATATATATATATATTATATATATTATATATATATATATATATATATATATATATATATATATATAATATATATATATATAAATATATATATATATAAATATATATATATATATAAATATANTTAGCACGGCTGCGGGTTGGCCATACTCACTTAACCCACGGTCACTTAATGGAGCGCCGCCCTGCTCCTTATTGTCCGCGTTGCGTTGTCCCTCTTACAGTTGTGCATATCCTTGTTGAATGTCCTGACTTCCAGGACGGGCGTGTGTCTTGCTTTCCGACCGTCCCTCGCGGTCACTTGTCCCTAGATATAATTCAAGGTGAATCGGATACTTTTGATATTGTTCGCCTTATGCGTTTTTGTTCTCGTATTGGAATTCTTGGTGATATTTAGCGCCCTCTGATTATTTCGCACTTTGATGGTGCTACATAGCCTTCCCGGTTTGGTGCCTTCTTTTGATAATTGCCTTACCTTTTTGTTCTAGTTCAGACTTGGGAGTTTGTAGAACGTCATTTTTGCTTGACCAAGCACGACATTCAAGACTGATTTTGGATATCTTTACTTCTTCCCAATTTCAAATATTTTGTTATTTTTTCATCAAAAAATTCCGGGTTGCAAACTCTCGGATCTGAGAATAGTTCAAGAAGATACTACCCACTTAACCTGAACGTGATGATTTGAGTAAAAATGATTATACGAGCACAAGTTGGTAGGTTTCCTATACACTTTGAATTTGAAACTTATACCGATTCTATGAATCATGATACCTAAAAAAGACACAACACCATTCTCTTCATTCTTAATTGTGAATTGAATTGACGGAACCAGAGAATATATTCTCTAGTTCCGTCAATTAAATTCACAATTGAGAATGGTGTTCTGCCTTATTGGTACATTCTAGTACAATGTAGAGGTGGTACATTCGCTAAAAAATCTCATGAGCGCTCTATAATTGCTAAAAAAATTAAAGCATTTAACTTAGGCCTACTTCAACCAGCCTTTGTTCGTTCTGTACACAAGACCCTTTTCCGTGCTAATTTCCATGAGGCTAGCTCCTGGCCTCCAACTTTGGACAGAAAGAAATTTTCTCAAATTGAATAGTTTATATATGCTTGGAGAGGTACCCCGATTACATCCCTCTTCTTTTCCCCTCTCCCCAAATACATCCCTCGTCTTTTCCCCTGTATCCCATTTCCTCCTCCCCACCCCCACCCTCCCGTTCTTGCCCTCTTACCTCCATCTCTCTCTCTCTCTCTCTCTCTCTCTCTCTCTCTCTCTCTCTCTCTCTCTCTCTCTCTCCTCCCACCCTCTCCTCTCCAACCTCGAACAGACTTTTCCATTTATTTATATATAGAAGGTGTTCTGGGCTGCACCCAGGGTCTTTCCTCCTCTTTTTTCACTATTCCCCACTCTTCACCCCCATATCCCCAGTGATGGCCACAACCCATCCCCTTGCTCACTCCCCTCATCTTACCTGTATGCAAGTGTTCCACCAATAAAGCACATCTTGAAATTAAATACGTTAGCCCTTAAAAGGTGTTTTTCTATGAACACAAACTTGGTGGTGAGGACAAGAAGCATAGTGTTGAGTTGTGCACCCTTGTTTTCTTACAAAGATCTCATCAATGGGGCAATGTTTATTGATGAAACCCAGTTTACTTTAATCGTTCATTTTAACCTCAAACTTTAACATTTGACCTGAAGTGTGTATAATTCCCAATAATTAAAGAAATGCCATAAACTACAACACTGTTTCCAGCAAATTGGGGCTATTGACCTGTTATGGCCAAGCCAGTGTGGTGGCCACCTGGATCTCCGATCTCTTTATCTTTTTGTTTGGACATATGAAGTCTGCTGTTTACGACGATTCACTAAGAACCAGGAATAAAGTCAAACATTAAATTAGATTTTTTTTGTTTGGATGTTGTTGAATTTTACTATAGATGTTGTTTGTTGAATTTCAGGGAGAGAGAATTTATATTCTCAAACAAAATGCAATTTACGGTAAAGAAAGTATTTGGAGAAATCGCTAAACTTGTACGACAATACAGCACTTGGAAAGAATATAAGAACAGGGATCTGGGACAGGACGGAGAAAGAAATATTGCCAATCCAATTTCATCATCGGAGATTGAACACCAATCTTCAAGAAGCGAGGCTGTCGCTGCATGAACTTGAATCACTTTTCTATCTCCAGTCTCCGAATATTCTAAACATTGAGCATATTGCAATTAAGGAAGAAAATTACCTGCATAGGTATATGTTTTGGGGGTCGCGGAGACTGGTTGGAAAAGTGGCCGAGGATGACGAGGAAGGCAGAGGATACTGACTGGAGCTCCCTGGGGTCCCTGGCAGGCAGACACCATCCCAACACCGGCACCAGCACCGTCAGTCCCAACACACATCCTGCCAATACCCAGCACGATAATGCACCCTTTTCAGCTGTATATGTACAAACACACAAACTCACACACACATACTGTGTTAAATAGCCTGTCTTTATCTACCCTATCAATTCCCTTCAGAATCTTGAATGTGGTGATCATGTCCCCCCTAACTCTTCTGTCTTCCAGCGACTAGGTGAGTACACACAATGAAACAACAAAGTAGGAGGATAATTCAAAAGGAGAAAACGGTAACCATACAGGGACTGTCTGAGATAACAGCAGAAACCAAGACTGACCCTGTGCACTCGGAGAGAATATGTCGTAGAGCTTTCGAGAAGTCTACACCTTCGAGAGGCCAAGAGAGATTTGGTAGAAGTGTACAGGCTGGGATCGTATACTCTATCACGAGAAAACGGGAAACAAGACCCTGGAAACTAACATTTTCGAAAGAAGCACCTGAAAGAATCTCGAACTGAAAAAAAGAGATCTCGGAACATTAAAAGGGATTTGAAAGATACTACTTGGAAATTGACTTGAGCAGAAGGGAAATAAAAACAGAGAACAAAAAAGCGGCAGTGCATAGAGAAAAAATGGAGAAGAGAATGACAGTATGAGGAGGGAGTGAGACAAAAGACAGAAAACAATTACTCCCCCAAAGAAAGGCGAGAGCGACGCTCACAAAGAAGCAATACAGGGCAACAACAAAGGATGATAACATATGAACGACCAGCTTAGCGTCCCCGCGGCCCGGTCCTCGACCAGGCCTCCTTTTTGTTACACACCCCCAGTAAGCAGCGCGTAGCAACTGTCCAACTCCCAGGTACCTATTTACTCCTAGGTGTACAGATGCATCAGGATGAAAGAAACTGACCATTTGTTTCCCCCTCCACCGAGGATCGAGCCCAAAACCTCAGGACTACGAATCCGAAGCTCTGTCCACTTAGCTGTCAGGATCCTAGGTAGAAATTATCTCCTAAAGCACCTCCAGATCCTTCCACAGACAGAACATTCCAGAAATCCAACATCCATCTCCACCCATACTTCCTCCCACATCTTCCCCTGGATCTCGATCGCAACTTCTTATCACATACCCACCTCAGCCCCTAATCCCCACAAAATCTACTCACTCAGCCTCCAGTTCAACTCAATGCCTCACATACATTCACACCTCTGCTTTCTTATACAGCTCAAATCCCTTCTGCATCTAACCTAAGCCTCCCTGTAGATAGGTTGGAAACTAGTCATTCAAAGGACAGCACAACAGTAAAGAACTGGTATACCAATGTTGATGAATTGTTAAATAAAAGAGTTGAACTCGTAGAAAGGTCTGAGGAAACACACTTATGTAATAGCATTAGTACAGACCAAACTGGTATGATTGGCAACGTAAAAGTCCCAAGAGAATAGCAAATAATAAGAAACAAAACACTTCAGAAAGGAGGAGGTGGTGTGGCACTGCTGGTAAAACGAAACTGAAGCTTCGAGGGACTTTTTTGAGGTGACAAACAATTACTTAAGCGGTATTGTTGAAATCATTTCATTGAATGGTGAGAATGTGGTTGTTATTGTAATCTACCACCCCCCTGAGAACTAGAAAAGGTCAAGGAAGGAATTTTAAATTACGAACAAAGCATGTTTGAATATCCTCCGAGGGCTGGAAGACACAGCCCATAGACTGAGAGCTCTTCATAATGGGAAATTTCAATCATGATCAAACTGAGTGAGAAACATTGGATCCAAGAGGAGATGAGACATGGACAGGAAAGTCTGTAGAAGTAATAGAGAGGCTCTTAATGAGGCAACTTGCCAGAGAGGAAACAATGTGAAAGGGTGATGACCAACCAGCTAGGTTACATCTGGTCTTCACACAGAATGAAATGGACATTGAAAATATTGACCATGGAATGGCATTAGGAGACTGACCACTGTGTTTGTCTTCGAACACATATTGACAATGAAGACCATAGAAACAAATAATAAGGGGGATGTAAGAATAGCATACAAGCGAGAGGAATACCAGAAGGGCAGATAATTCATGGGGCGGATGGAATGGGGAAGATAACTCTGAGGAAAAACAACACAGGACATGATGAACTGATCTGGTGTGAAAAAACTTCTCTGCTTTTTCACAGTAGAACTTCCGGTTGCATTTTTTGTTACCATGTTGTAGCTCAGTCGATTAAGGCAGCGTCTGGGATCCTCTCGGACGTAGGTTCGAACCCTCGTCACGGCCCTTGTGGATTTGTTCATTTGATGCATCACGCTCTTGTGATTTCTGAGTGTAACTCTTACTCAAACCAGAGAAGCAGGTTTGTGTCTGGAAGAGTCCTAAGGTGGGGAGAGAGTATCTCTTCGGAAGGAAGCAGAGGGCTACAGTGGGAGCTGAAACATCATAATGGGGAGAGGTTACGAGTGGAGTACCACATGGGTTGGTTCTAGGGACGATTCTATTTCCAATATATGTCAATGATCTGACAGAGGAAACTGGCTCCTTCGCATATATGTTTCCAGATGGAAAACTAATGATTAAGAATCAGGACATGGATAGATTATAAGGCATTGTAAACGTATTTAGACACACTCCAGAAGTGATCTGAAAATTGCTTCTAGAATTTAACCCAATCAAGTACAAAGTTATGAGGATTGAAGAATGAGTGCGAAGACCAGTACAGCAATATAGAATGAAGGGAAGACAAATTCTTCAATAAGAGGAGAACGTCCTGGGAGTGGATAACCCAACATCTGGTACAAGTAGCCCACATTACCAGAATAACAACAGCTGCACGAGTCATATTAACCAACGTTAGTAAATTCATCAGAAGCTTGAACAAATGAGCTTTCCGGGCCCCTATATACAAAGAAGGTGAGACCCACTCCTGAATATGCATCCCCAACATGGCACCCTTACCTGATTAAGGACAAAGACAAATTGATCTATTGTAGAAAGACTGGGATAACTGAACTGGAGGAAAGGAGAGATAGGGGGACTTAACAAGATATACGATTCTAAGGGAAATTTTCAAAGCAGAGCAAGAAACGTTGTACAAAACTAAAAACAACAGAACGAGGGGGTCATAGATGGAAACTAGAGACGCAAATGAGTCACAGAGACGGGAACTTGTTTCAGTGTCAGAGCTATCAATAAATGACATCAGGTTAGACGTAGAAGTCGTTGAAGCTAATTCGATTCCTAATTTTATATGCAATTATGATAAAAGCGAGAGATAAGTCATTGTAATCAAAGAACGTTCCGAAAGGGGGCTTGGAACCAAGCTCGACCCTGCAAGCACATCTAGGTGGGTAAATCTAGGGGAGTACTCAAACACACACACACACACACACACACACACACACACACACACACACACACACACACACACACACACACACACACACACACACACACACACACACACACACACACATTAGAAAGAACTTTTTCAGTGTCAGAGTAGTTAGTAAATGGAATGCACTAGGAAGTGATGTGGTGGAGGCTGACTCCATACACAGTTTCAAATGTAGATATGATAGAGCCCAGTAGGCTCAGAAATCTGTACACCAGTTGATTGACGGTTGAGAGGCGGGACCAAAGAGCCAAAGCTCAACCCCCGCAAGCACAATTAGGTGAGTACAATTAGGTGAGTACACACACACACATACACACGTTGTGGTCGTTAAGACGAGATCTTTCAAAAGAAGATAGAGAGAAGCTGAAACTGAACCTCGCTGAGGCAAAACGTTTAAATGAGAGCAGGAATGAAGAAGAAATCATTTTTTTTTCTACAAAGTGATAGGGGTATGCAGACCAGTAAAGTGGTACATAAAGGCAAACCAACAAAATCATTAGAGAAAGGGGGAGTGAAAAATAAGAAGAGGGGGAACAAGTTCCTGAAGATTGCATACACCAACATAGATGGAGTAAGATCAAAGATACTAGAGTTAAGTGATGTAGACAGCTGCAGACACCAGACATTGTTGCACTCACGGAGACAAAACTTGAAGATGTTATTTTAAATGAGGTCATATTCCCAAGGGGCTACTCAATTTGGAGACGGGACAGAAAAACTAGGAAAGGCGGTGGCGTTGCTGTGCTGGTGAAAGAACACCTAAAGGTGAACGAAATAATGACTGCCAATCCACAAGAAGTTGACATAATAGCACTAGAGATCTGCCATGAGGATGACAAACTAATGATTATAAATGCATATAGTCCACCGCTAAGCAGCACATGGTCAAGGGAGGAGCTAGATAGTAAATGAGAAGGTCTTATAACAATAATGAGAGAGATCATAGCGAGAGCAGATAACGATAGTTCACGACTGTTGATAGTTGGCGACTTCAACTTGAAATCCATAGACTGGGAAGCATATGAAGCTAAAACAGAAGATTTCTGGACCTGTAAATTTGTAGACCTCATCCTGGAAACATTCTTGTATCAACATGTTAAACAAGCTACGAGGATGAGGGAAGGGGACGTTCCCTCCATGCTAGATTTGATATTTACCAGGAAGGAGGAAGAAATATTTGACATTCAGTACCTTCCTCCCTTGGGTAAAAGTGACCATGTCTTTTTGGGAATAAAGTATGCAATGCGTTATAATCTGGAAGAAAATATGACGGTCGATGCAATTGAAAAACCTGACTTTAGGAGAGGACATTATGGCAACCTTAGGAAATTTTTTAGTGAGTATAATTGGACAGACTTGTTGCTAGGCAAGGAAGTGAATGAGATGTATGTCAAGTTTTGTGAAATATATGATAAAGGCACAAAAAAATTTATACCAAAACAGAGAAGCAGAACTAGGAAACAGGATTGGTTCAACAGAAAGTGCGAGAGGGCCAGAGACCAAAAGACACAAAAATGCAATCAATACAGGAAGAGGCCAAACCCCCAAACATACCAGCGATACAAAGATGCGAGAAACAACTACACGGGAGAGAGGCAGAAAGAAATTTTGAAAAAGGGATTGCAGACAAATGTAAAACAGAACCACGTCTATTCTATAAATTCATAAACAACAAATTGCAGATAAGGATAATATTCAGAGTTTGAAAATTGGAAATAGATTCACAGAAAATGAAAAGGAAATGTGTGAAACATTAAACGAAAAGTTCCAAAGTGTGTTTGTACAAAATGAAATCTTCAGGGAACCAGATACAATAAGAATTCCAGAGAACAACATAGAGCACATAGAGGTGTCTAGAGACGAAGCAGAAAAAATGCTCAAGGAGCTAAATAAGAAAGCAGTTGGTCCAGATGGAGTGTCACCATGGGTTCTGAGAGAATGTGCACCTGAGCTCAGCATTCCTCTTCAACTGATTTTTCAGGAGTTGTAGCTGATGTGTGGGAAAAGGCTAACATAGTTCCAATCTACAAAAGTGGAAGCAGGGAAGACCCCCTTAATTATAGACCAATATCATTGACAAGTGTAATAGTCAAAATATTGGAAAAAATAATTAAAACTAAATGGGTAGAACACCTGGAGAGAAATGATATAATATCAGACAGACAGTATGGTTTTCGATCTGGAAGATCCTGTGTATCGAATTTACTCAGTTTCTATGATCGAGCAACAGAGATATTACAGGAAAGAGATGGTTGGGTTGACTGCATCTATCTGGACCTAAAAAAGGCTTTCGACAGAGTTCCACATAAGAGGTTGTTCTGGAAACTGGAAAATATTGGAGGGGTGACAGGTAAGCTTCTAACATGGATGAAAAATTTTCTGACTGATAGAAAAATGAGGGCAGTGATCAGAGGCAATGTATCGGACTGGAGAAATGTCACAAGTGGAGTACCACAGGGTTCAGTTCTTGCACCAGTGATGTTTATTGTCTACATAAATGATCTACCAGTTGGTATACAGAATTATATGAACATGTTTGCTGATGATGCTAAGATAATAGGAAGGATAAGAAACTTAGATGATTGTCATGCCCTTCAAGAAGACCTGGACAAAATAAGTACATGGAGCACCACTTGGCAAATGGAATTTAATGTTAATAAATGCCATGTTATGGAATGTGGAATAGGAGAACATAGACCCCACACAACCTATATATTATGTGAGAAATCTTTAAAGAATTCTGATAAAGAAAGAGATCTAGGGGTGGTTCTAGATAGAAAACTATCACCTGAGGACCACATAAAGAATATTGTGCGAGGAGCCTATGCCACGCTTTCTAACTTCAGAATTGCTTTTAAATACATGGATGGCGATATACTAAAGAAATTGTTCACGACTTTTGTTAGGCCAAAGCTAGAATATGCAGCGGTTGTGTGGTGCCCATATCTTAAGAAGCACATCAACAAACTGGAAAAGGTGCAAAGACATGCTACTAAGTGGCTCCCAGAACTGAAGGGCAAGAGCTACGAGGAGAGGTTAGAGGCATTAAATATGCCAAAACTAGAAGACAGAAGGAAAAGAGGTGATATGATCACTACATACAAAATAGTAACAGGAATTGATAAAATCGATAGGGAAGATTTCCTGAGACCTGGAACTTTAAGAACAAGAGGTCATAGATATAAACTAGCTAAACACAGATGCTGAAGAAATATAAGAAAATTCACTTTCGCAAACAGAGTGGTAGACGGTTGGAACAAGTTAGGGGAGAAGGTGGTGGAGGCCAAGACCGTCAGTAGTTTCAAAGCGTTATATGACAAAGAGTGCTGGGAAGACGGGACACCACGAGCGTAGATCTCATCCTGTAACTACACTTAGGTAATTACACTTAGGTAATTACACACCTGGCATATGCCAGGTTGGCTAACATAAGAACGGCCTTTAGAAACTTGTGTAAGGAATCTTTCAGAACATTATATACCACATATGTGAGACCAATCCTGGAGTATGCGGCTCCAGCATGGAGTCCATATCTTGTCAAGCATAAGACTAAACTGGAAAGGTTCAAAGATTTGCCACCAGACTAGTACCCGAGCTCAGAGGTATGAGCTACGAGGAGAGACTATGGGAATTAAACCTCACTTCGTTGGAAGACAGAAGAGTTATGGGTGACATGATTAACACATTAAAGATTCTCAAAGGAATCAACAGGGTCGATAAAGACAGGCTATTTAACACAAGGGGCATACGCACTAGGGGACACAGGTGGAAACTGAGTGCCCAAATGAGCCACAGAGATATTAGAAAGAACTTTTTTAGTGTCAGAGTGGTTGACAAATGGAATGCATTAGGAAGTGATGTGGTGGAGGCTGACTCCATAAACAGTTTCAAGTGTAGATATGATAAGAGCCCAATAGGCTCAGGAACCTGTACACCAGTTGATTGACGGTTGAGAGGCGGGACCAAAGAGCCAGAGCTCTTTGGAGATGTAATCAAACTCACTGAAACAAAACTCTCTGGAATCATAACGAATGCCGTGTTTCCCCAGGAGTACACAGTAATAAGGAAAGAGAGGGAAGGTAGGGGAGGAGGCGGAGTGGCCCTACTCATGAGAAAGGAATGGAGTTTTAAGGAGATGGCTATCCCGGGCTGTGAGGGGTTCAGAGACTATATAGCAGGCACCATGACAATAGGAGGACCAAGAATAGTAGTAGCAGTAATATATAACCCTCCACCAAATGACAGAAGACCCAGTCAAGAGTATGAAAACAACAACATGGCAGGTAACACTATAATTGAGAGGGCAGCCTCTGCTGCCTGTAGAAATAGATCCCACTTGCTTATCATCGGCGACTTCAATCACGGAAGGATTGACTGGGAGAACAAGGGACCGCATGGAGGCGAGGATACGTGGAGAGCCAAACAATTGGAGGTAGTGACAAGAAACTTTTTAACCCAGCATGTCGGAGAACCCACAAGGATGAGAGGCAATGACGAACCAGCGAGATTCGACCTAGTCTTCACTCTGAACGACTCCGACATAAGAGAAATCGGTTTTGAGGACCTAGTAGGAATGAGCGACCACAGTGTACTGGTGTTTGAGTACCTGATTGAAGAAGGGTTATTGAACTCGAGGAGGGATACCGAAACCATAAGGTTAGCATACCGAAACGGAAACTATGAGGGGATAAGAAAATTCCTAACAGATATAGCATGGGAAACAGAGCTCAGAGGAAAGTCGGCCCAAGATATGGTGGATTACATCACGCAGAAGCGCAAGGACGCAAGAAACAAGTTTGTCCCAGTCCAAAGTAAAACAGAGAAATGAAGATGAGAAACCCATGGTTTAATCAGAGATGTAGGTTAGCTAAGCAGCAAAATAAAAGGGCATGGAGAAACTATAGGAATAACAGGACACTGGAGAGCAGAGAAAGATACCAAAATGCCAGGGACGAATATGTCAGGATGAGAAGAGAGGCAGAAAGACAATACGAAAATGGCATCGTAAGCAAGGCAAAGACTCAGCCTGAATTGTTGCATAGCCACATCAGGAGAAAAACAACAGTAAAGGAACGGGTTATGAAATTAAGGATAGGGGCGGAAGGATTCAATACAAATGACAAGGAAGTGTGTGAGGAACTGAATAAGAAATTCCAGGAGGTCTTCACCTTAGAGCAAGGAGAAATTCCAGAGATAAGAGAGGGAATAGCTAACCAGGAACCACTGGAAGAGTTTGAGCTTACCAGCGGGGAAGTAAGGAAGTGTTTACTAGAGTTGGATGTGACAAAGGCTATAGGCCCAGATGGAATCTCCCCTTGGATACTAAAGGAAGGAGCAAAATAACTGTGCTTACCACTCTCCATAGTGTATAATAAATCACTGGCAACAGGGGAACTGCCAGATATTTGGAAAGCAGCTAACGTAGTCCCGATATACAAGAAAGGGGATAGATAGGAGGCACTGAACTACAGGCCAGTGTCCCTAACCTGCATACCATGCAAGCTGATGGAGAAGATTGTGCGAAAAAAGCTAGTGGAGCATCTGGAGCAAAGGAACTTTGTAACACATCATCAACATGGGTTCAGGGATGGCAGGTCCTGCCTCACAGGGATACTTGAATTCTACGATCAGGCAACAAAAATAAGGCAAGAAAGAGATGGGTGGGCAGACTGCATATTTTTGGATTGTCAGAAAGCCTTTGATATAGTGCCACACAAGAGGCTAGTGAGGAAGCTGGAGATGCAAGCTGGAGTGAAAGGGAAGGTACTCCATTGGATAAAGGAGTACCTAAGCAACAGGAGACAACGAGTCTGTGTGAGGGGTGAGGTCTCAGATTGGCGAGACGTTACAAGTGGAGACCCGTAGGGGTCAGTCCTTGGACCTATACTGTTTCTGGTATATGTAAATGATCTCCCAGAGGGTATAGATTCGTTCCTCTCAATGTTTGCCGACGATGCAATAATTATGAGGAGGATTGAAACAGAGGATGATAGTAGGAGGCTACAAGATGACCTAGACAGACTGAGTGAATGTTCCAACAAATGGATGTTGAAGTTCAACCCGAGTAAATGCAAAGTAATGAAACTAGGCAGTGGAAACAGGAGGCCAGACACAGGATACAGAATAGGAGATGAAGTACTTAATGAAACAGACAGAGAGAAAGATCTAAGAGTTGATATCACACCAAACCTGTCTCCTGAAGCCCACATAAAAAGAATAACGTCTGCGGCATATGCGAGGCTGGCTAACATCAGAACATGGTTCAGGAACCTGTGTAAGGAATCATTCAGAATCTTGTACAACACATATGTAAGACCAATCCTGGAGTATGCGTCCCCAGCATGGAGCCCGTACCTTGTCAAGCACAAGACGAAGCTGGAAAAAGTCCAAAGGTATGCTACTAGACTAGTCCCAGAACTAAGAGGCATGAGTTATGAGGAAAGGCTGCGGGAAATGCACCTTACGACACTGGAAGACAGATGAGTCAGGGGGAACATGATCACAACCTACAAAATCCTCAGGGGAATCGACCGAGTAAACAAGGATAAACTATTCAACACTGGCGGGACGCGAACAAGGGGACACAGGTGGAAACTGAGTACCCACATGAGCCACAGGGACGTAAGAAGGAACTTTTTCAGTGTCAGAGTAGTTAACAGATGGAATGCATTAGACAGTGATGTGGTGGAGGCTGACTCCATACACAGCTTTAAATGTAGATGTGATAGAGCCCAGTAGGCTCAGGAACCTGTACACCAGTTGATTGACAGTTGAGAGGCGGGACCAAAGAGCCAAAGCTCAACCCCCGCAAGCACAAATAGGTGAGTACACGGGGGCCTCGCGTTTGAGTGGACAGCGCTCTCTTGGGACGTAATTCAAAGGGCCCGGGTTCAATTCCCGGCCGAGGCAGAAACAAATGGGCTGAGTTTCTTTCACCTTTATACCCCAGTTCACCAAGCAGCAAATAGGTACCTGGTAGTTAGACAGCTGCGACGGGTTGATTCCTGGGGATATGTGAGTGAACGTGTGTTAGAGAAAAATGACAAAGTATATTGCCAGTAGACATAAACGAGGAAAATTGATAGGTTAGAACGGTGGGGTCCAAGAGCTAATAGCATGATTCTGCAGGCACAATTAATAAATACACACACACACATATGCATAATCAACAAAAACGCTCAAAATCGCACGGAGAATGATGAACTTTATAAAGTGATGAGGTCGAATTGAACAATAAATTTCGGGTAATGTTTAAAAACTAGTCAGAGCAGAGGACTCGTGTACGGAGGAGGAAAGGCCATCAAAGCACATCGGCATTCAATATAATTGCTACTGGAGTGAGAGTAAAAAATTTGACCAATGATAACTATATGCAGGAAAGATAATACGAATATAAATTTCCATCCACACTTCCGTGGAAATCAACATTCCACAGTCCAGGTGAATGGAATTGAAATATATGAAATAACACAAGATATAAGAGAGCTACTGACGATTGTATTACCAGTTTCACCACTGGCCTGTGTCACTGCAGTGCAAATCCTACAACTTGCTGAGATGATATGAAGCACAGGCTAGGTAAACCCCGGAATATTATAAGCATCATAAGAGTAAAACAAAAATTTCATCAAAATGCAAATCATACTGAGCAAATTTACTATGCTACGATATGAAACGAAAGGTTTTGTTAAATACATATTCTAAAATTTTCAAAAATAATTTGATACTTTAAATTTTAAGTTTAAATTTGCCGAAGATTTTGGTAATGGGGAAGGTGTGATGAGATGGGAGAATACATGTAGGATGTGGATGGATTAAGTAATTATCAAAAGAAGGAGCTAAGCTGGGGAGACTATGTAGCACCGAGGATAAGGATGAAGATTAAGTTGAATGTAAAGTTTAGTGGTCTGTCCAGTTTGGATTGTGTGTGATGAAAGGGTCTTATTCTTATTTGCTCAATACACACTAACCCAACTCTTGCCGTCCCTACCCGTCAACAACGAGAGACTAGAAGTCCAACTGAGTGACTTTCGAATCCCGGACACCCTATCTCCATCAATCCTACTCACCATTAAATAATACAAATATAATAAAAAGAAGCACCCCTACCGTTTTGGTTTATTGAATCTCATTTAGACGGGTTTTTTCCGTCTTGCTTTAGAGATTTGATAACTCTTGAAAGAAAATAAATTTCCTTTGCTAGTTCCAATAATTTAGAAGAAATTGAGTGGGCAAATGATAAACGAAGAGTTGGAGGAGGAACACCTGAGAGTAAATAACTGAGAGAGTACAACCCTCGGGTTCAGAAATAAATGTGGTACACGACAACAGGTTTTTGCTAATGTAAGTTCCCCATATTTAATGTTGGACCTTTCTTATAATACGTGAGGCCTTGCCAGGTGACTTCTTGAGGTGTGGTAGACATCAAAGAGGTGCCAGTAAGGTAGTACTACTTTTTTTTTTAATTTTGTTACTATTTACTGCTGAGGGGGAGTGATGGAGAAAAAGATATTCGGAGCCACACATGATTTGTGGGGAAATCTACCGGTGATATATTGGGAATTAATTAAAAAGATTGTATTTATTTATATTTATGACTTCTAAGCGGACTGTATTTTATAATTTATTGCCACCAATAAACTTCCCTTAACACATTTTCATATTAAAATATGAAAACAAGTTTTCATATTTCCATCGACGTACATGGCTTTCAGGTCCCTCTTCCATACGTCTTTGTACAGTAGCTGGGGTTTGCCTGTTGGACACTTTCCTTGCGTCAGCTCTCCATACAGGAGATCCTTGGGGATCCTGCCGTCGCCCATTCGCACCACGTTCCCGAGCCAACACATTCGTCTCTGCTACAGCAGTATTTACATGGTGGTGATTCTAGCTCTCCCCAGGACGCTGTTGTTTGTCACTTTGTCCTGCCAGGTGATGTCCATGATGTGTCAGAGGCAGCGCATGTGGTAGGCATTCAGCTGTCTTTCGTAACGGGCATTGGACCGAGGGCCTGCTTGATGCCGTCATACATCCTATATTGCCTGTATCTGTTGCAGTCTGTATCTGGGAGCAGAGCTGGAGCCAATAGTGGTTGGCACATCGCCTGGCGCTCTGCTACACTTTGCAGCAGACGGCCTAAAGGATCTGTAAGTTGCGTTGACGTGGGCAGGCTTTGTAGGCTGCCAAGGTGTTTCTCTTTTCGATGACAGGTGTGTTATTTCTTCCAAGTGAGCCTCGAACCGGTATATTTACTATGTACATATATTTACTATGTAGCACTTAAATGTGGTTAGTGAGAAACACTTACCATTGTGGGTGGTATCTATATATCCCTAGCGATCCATCCTAGACACAGAAAAATAATTGGCCAATATAATCTGAGCTAATGGGCAAACCGAACTGGCCCGTCCCTTATGTCTTGCAACAATTAGTGACTAATGTGAGTTACGTTGCCCTTTGGGATTTGTGGTTACGTGTTAGGCTTAATGTTGGCTCAACAACCTTGTGATGTACCAACTCACCAAGTTAGTGTACTCTCACCACACAATCATGACTGCTTCTCTCTATCATCCCTCTCCCAAGGTTGTTTACCTTCGAGATTCGGGAGGAAGAATGGGTTTGAGGTCAAATCAAACTGTTTACTATATAATTAATTTGGAAGAATCATTTGATTGTGTAACCAGACCTAAGACAGGTGTAGTTTATATTGAAACATTAATTAAATGAATTTTGTGACGAAAGCTGATCACAGCAGCCTTTCCCATTCTCTGTAATCTTTTTATGACTAACTAATGTAAACTAACATCTTATTGTGGTTACATTAGAGTTTGTATATATATGATGTGGAAATTTTCCGCGTGATCGACAACGATTCAGTGTGGACACCTGGTCTCTGGATGTTGCTTAGCAATAGCGTCAAGGGTTTGGTGGGTGAGGTAGTGAAAAAAGACAGAAAGAAATTATAAATAAGAATTAATTAGTCCTCCTCCTCACAGTAAATTGGGGGGTCTGTGTCTGAGAGAATGAAGCTGCTCATCCGGAAGTAGGTAATAGGGTACTTTATCAGTCTCTGAAAGATCTCAGAGAAAGAGTGGATAAGTTTCAGAGTTTCATGGGCTTCGGAAAGCCGGAGGATCTGGAAGAGTGCACTGAGGAGCAGCTCAAACGGATTGCTGGAAAGTATGGTATTAGGGTAATGTCATCAAAGGTTGCTGGGATTAAGGAGGATATCCTTAATAAATTGGAAGCCAAGAGAGGGGTGGTGGAACAAGTAGCTTAAGTAGGAGTTGGGGAGACAGATGATGATGATGGTCGCGATGAGGTAGTGAAACTGGGATCAAACAGGAAAACACAGTAACAGAAGTAACCAGAATGGTAGGAGCAGCCGAGCAGGAGCTTCAAGAGCTGCCAGCTAGATCTCCAGATGCAACATGAAAATATCGAAAGAGAGAGACGGTTTCAGCTGGAGATGCAGAAGCTGGAATCACAGATAAAGAACGCATATGAAAATGAAAAATAGAAGACCAGAGTATGAAAACTAGGGTTAAAGAAATAGAAGGAGTAAGGGAGACTAGAGCTAGAGTCAGAGATTGGAGGAAAAAGCGAAGACCAAGCAGATGGAGATCGAATCCAGAATATTCATTGCTGAGCATAGGATGGAACATGGAATAACTGAGGTTGCAATAAAAAAATATTAAAATGATTATTATTCTAAAAGTACATACATAGATGATAAGTTACAAACATAACGTTGGATTTATAGATAGAGCTAGTACATACATTACCTAAAGCCACTAATATTCACAGCGTTCCGGGCAATCAATTTCATTCATATGAAGGTAAAGCACGAGAGAAAGATATTGCATTGTTTTCTCCAGAAGAGTCAGTAATTCTTCGAGCATTTTGAGAAAATTGATTGTCTCAAGCAGTGGCCACAGGATGAATGGGCGCAATTAGTTTAGTAAATATTAACAGGTGCTGTGAAGAAGGCGTACATACAACTCTCCCTCAAAGAATGCCAAGGCTATTAGATAATTAAGAACAATATGGCCAAAAAAATCTACTAACTCCTGAAGCTTACTGAAAGAGTTTAGTTAAATGGCAAATACTCAAGTGGGCACTTTTGCACAAACTTCCAGGGACCAGGAGCGCCAATTCCAGAGGTCCCTAGATGTGGTAGAAATAGAAGCAAAGGGTGGGTTCAGGCAACTAATTTTGATAGAAAATGATCTGGAAAAGATGCATCTAAAAATGAGGTTTCAAAATTCTAAATTCAAAATAAGAAATGTAAGGTAAACAGCAGACAGAGCCAATATAATAACAGAGGCCAACAGGAGCTTAACCACTGGGCTGCTCGGCTTCCAAATACAGCACCCACCTCCCCCCCCTCTGTACACAGGAAATAAATTCTCTGGACTTTTTTTAAAGTGTCAAAAGCCCTTCCCTGAGAATAGATATGTAAACAAAAAATCGAAATTGTATTTACTTTGGCTGCTATGGGGTCCATAAGTTTGTGCGTGATATCATCAATAATCCCCCGTTGCCCGTGGCGTATGCTTCCGAGGCCAGTAGGGCGCCCGGCTCAAGATGCACGAGTTGCCACGAATATATTTTTGTTCTTTTTTGCACACAGCTCCAAATAAATTTTATTTGTTATTTCATCCCAGTCCTATGTATAATGAACACGTACACTATATTATGGTAGTAGAACATCCGTACTGTCCAAAGACACTGTGTTACGTGCATGACACGTGTGCACATATCCTGCACATTTTTCCAATATATCATGCTAATTTATTTATATTTACAATATATTTACACACTATGCAGTATCACACACACTATATACACACACCATAAACACACTCAGAACTCCGCGAGTGTGTGATATGCTGCAAAACCGGGCCAATATAGTGGAACCTTGCACTCCACGCACCAGGTGCTGATGCATCTTCGCTTTTGTTCTTTTCGGGTAGTGTTCTTGCATACTATACAGGTGCGTTTACCCCCATGATCCTGTGCCTGGCATGTACTCGAGCATGTGGACACCGAAAATCTCGTTACTCCTCAGTCTGTCTGGAGCTGCGTGTGGCATTGTTGCTTGCACCCCGCGGGGTACAACAGAGCCCTCCTTGCCATACTTCACTAGCAGTTGTGACACAACAGCAACACTGAATGTCCGTATTGGCAGTCTCCTCCCTGATTTTACCAGGTTCATACTGAAGCAGTTGAGCACTGCAACATCTATTAGGTGGAAAAAGAACTTTTTCGTCCACTTCACAGACTTGTGCACGCACTTCACTGCACCGAGCATCATGTCACATTTATCAACGAGGCGCATGTTCACGTTGTAGTCTATGACACAGTCTGGTTTATAAATGGGGAAGCGCGTTTGAAAGTGGACTTTGCCACAGTCCAAAATGGCACTGGTGTGAATTGTAGTCAGCATATTCACCTCACATCTGTTCCTCCACCGGACTGAGAGCAGATTGTCACACCTATGCAGCTGGCAATCACCCACTGTTATACCAATGCCAAACACTGGCATTTCCTTCCTGTGGGCCTTCACAGTGCCACATACGCAGGTGTTATGGGCAAGGAGGAGGTATCTGGTCAACAAGGTGCTGGTGTAATAGTTGTTGGTGAACAGCATATGCCCCTTATTCACCAACGATTTCATCAAAGTTTTGACGACACTGCCGGAGAACCTGTGTGGATCTTGAGCTGGTATGTCGACGTCTGTACCAGAATACAGAATCATGTCCATGATGATACTAGTCTCACAGTCGCACAGCACGAAAAACTTAAATCCAAAACGGTGGCGCTTTTCTGGGATGTACTGCTTGAATGCCAGTCGCCCCTAGAACAGCATAAGCGATTCGTCGATTACCACATTCTGTGCAGGTACAAAATAATTGCGGAACTTGCCTCTCATGTCACTGAACACTTTCCGTACCTTCCACAGTCTGCCGTGTCTATCCTCATTTGCATTATTCTCGAAATGAAGGCACCTGAGAATCAACAGGAACCTGTCACGCGACATATATTGGTTGAACACGGGCGATGGAAAAAGGCTGTCTTTGCTCCAAGAATCCTGGACGACGGCTTTCTCGGAGTGCTTCATCATCATGTTGAGTGCGAGAAACACGTACATTTCGTCAATTGTGGTGTCCTTCCATCGCGTGAGGTGTGAGGCAGGTAAAATGCTAGCATCTATGAGGCTGTGAGCGTATCGATTTGTCTCAGTTACAAAATGGATCATGAATTTGTTGTCGAAATAGGTCAGGAAATAGTCTATTTCTGCCATATCGTCACCAGTATATGGGAATAATGGTGTAACACCATCATCGGTAGCATCAAACGTTGGTATTTGTGGAACAAATGTAGCACAATTCTCCCACACAAGTACACCCGGGTGTTTGGTTTTGGCACCAACACCACCATGAGCACCAAAAACACGGCTACTTCATCTGGTGCTTGAGCTGCCTGAGAGTATGGTAGGAGATGAGGCTGATCTACGTATCATAGGCCTACTACGAACACCTGATGTAGAGGGGGCCACTGTCGTCATTATCTTGTTGCTGCGCCACATGCTGCCGCCTTCTGTGATGTGTTGCTGAGGCAGCAAAACCCCGCCTGGTAACACTCTCCCTGCTTGTGTGGGAAATTTTTACCCACCATATCTAATAATCATCTAAGAAATGTATTATTTCTATATCATATCCGAGTCACAATAGATTCATTATATATCTTGATCCTAGATGATAATGTCACTTGGATCGCATACGCCATAGGGCCCAATACATGCCTAAGTGACTTTGTGCATGATCTCTTATGGATCCAGAAGCTTCTAGAAGGATTTGTTAATTAAAAAAATTATTGGAACATTGATTCAATATCTGGTAGGGATAAAATCGAATCTTTAATAAGAATCAGTGGTACTATCAAGTACTACTTTTAATCTTTATATCCTATATCTAATTATATTATAATCACATCTTATCTCAATCATAAGTCTAGACTGTAAAAATAATCAATATTCATAGAAGACTTCTGTGCTCTGGGAGCATGGGAGGGGCATCGGAGGGGAGAAGCGCCCACGATCATGCATTTGTTAACAACTGTGAACAAGTGTGACGAATCCTTAGCGAACATTATTTAGCTCGAGGACATCTTATCTAATATCTTTATCACCAGTGAACACTCTCTAGAACTGGGGGAGTACCTGGACAATATCTACAAGGAAAAACCTAGAACATTTATATAAAATAAGAGTGTATAGTGGAGCTCACAGTGACGCAGTTTCCACCACCTTCATTCCTAATCTTCACCAACTATCATTCTTCTGCAACTGCAGGGACAATCACGTAGCAACGCTACCAGATCATCATACAGCAAAGCTGTTATATAAAATACCGTGCCTAAACTCGTGACAAGAGAGTTATCAGTCTGGCACACTGTCAGACAGGTACTCTGGCTGGCAGAGAAGTATATTGAAGGTTATTTTGGTATATAATTGGCCAATTGTATGCTTCTGTGACTTTAATATACCCTATAAGTCTGTCTGTCGGTTATAAAGCGAGGCATCGCTTCATATCTCAGTAAGTTTATTAATATTGTGGTACAGCAGAATCCCTATCCAAGCGGTCCGTCTAATTACCACAGGCTACACAGGCTTCAGAAAGCTTCCTGGTAATACGTTAATAATGAATAAATATGATATATTTACTCATTATAATGTTGGTGCTGAATGTACAACACGAAAAAACATAATTTTAATCTGAAAAAGTATCTTTTTATAAAGAAATTAGACGAAAATAAAAAGCTGGTGACGCCAAATCAAGTCGACATCCAAGCTTCGGTTAGGTTAGGTTAGGTTTTGTTTGGTTAAGTTAGGTTAGGTTAGGTTAGGATAGGTTAGGTTAGGTTAGGATAGGTTAGGATAGGTTAGGTTACGTCAGCCTAACCTAACATATCATATATATTCATTACTAACGTATTGCCAGGAAGCTTTCTGAAGCCTGTGTAGCCTGTGGTAGCTTGTGGTAATTAGACGGACCCTATCCAAGCTCTAGACCTTATGAGTGTCCATTGTGTCAGAAAAGATTCAGTTGCAATAAATAAACAAGACCTCATAAGTGTCCATGTTGTGGGAAGAGATTCAGTCAGGCTGACTGTACCTAATCATATAAATTGAATATAAATACATTGCATATATACTTGAATATATAAATTAAGTTAACAATTGCTTGCTTAGTTATTTTTTAAGTTATCATATAAGTTCATTTAATTGAATATATTTTTAGTACTTAGTAACAGTACTTAGACCATATTTAGGGTCATTTATCATACTTCTACAATTTACAATTCAAATTGTTTATAGTATAAGTGTATTGGCTGTTAATAGTTATGTAGCTAGGCTAGACTATGTATGTTTAAATCTCTTTTTTTTTTTTTTTTTTTTTTTTTTTTTTTTTTGAGATATATACAAGAGTTGTTACATTCTTGTACAGCCACTAGTACGCGTAGCGTTTCGGGCAGGTCCCTGGAATACGATCCCCTGCCGCGAAGAATTGTTTTTTCATCCAAGTACACATTTTACTGTTGCGTTAAACAGAGGCTACAGTTAAGGAATTGCGCCCAGTAAATCCTCCCCAGCCAGGATACGAACCCATGACATAGCGCTCGCGGAACGCCAGGCGAGTGTCTTACCACTACGCCACGGAGACTGCCAATTTAAAGAGACTGCTCTGATTTAAACAGAGCCAGTGTTTAGTCAAATAACTGAATTTATTAAATCTTATCCTTGTATAAAATACAAGCTGATGTGAGATACCTGTTGGCAGGTGGACTGTGGATCTTCAATCAACCTATCAACTAATTCATTCACCCCACCTGCCCCTTACATCCCACAATCTGTCATTAGGAAAAGAGGAGCTAGGATTTACAACCCTAGCTAGAGATTTTAGTTGAATTAATTTGCAGACCGTAATTTTTAATTTAGTTCAGTACAAGTCCCTGGTAATCTCCTCTCATATCAATCTCAGAAGTTTTTCCCACAATTTTGGTCCTTCGAACATAGATATTTTGGTCATACATTTACCAAATATTATTCCAGCAAATAAATAAGAAACTTCTTGATTTTGCATTGGAATAATTTTTACATATTCTAGCCTAACAGCCAATATTTATCATAGCTATATATCTAAGTAAACAAATGTTTGCAGTGGCTTAAGCCACCATATCCATAACTAGTTAGCATTCATAGCATATTAATACTGTTCTGTGTTAAAAAACCACAGTACCTAATTTAACAGTGTCAAAGACACAACTGCATCGTAATCATATATACCATTATTTACCTCACTTGTGGTAACATTACATACATATTTAAGTGTATTATCTAGCATTATCTCTAATCAACTGATTTTCAGAGCTGCTCATTACATAATATCCTTTAAAAAAGAGTTTTTATCACTGTAAGAGCATTTCATTACAAATTATCCATAATCAACTGTATCAAACCCTATTACAGGTAAAACCAGTAGGCATTCTACTGTATTTTATCAAGCAACTATTAGGGTAACAGACTTGTAATAACTTTGCAAAAATAGTGCCATTTACTATTTTTTAAAAATTATTACAGGATTTACCGATTTTGCGCATTCAGATCACAAACCAAATTATTACAGTACCTTTGATAATTTAGCACCTGCTACATCCAGATTCCAGGGAGGAAATGATGGACGATCTTTGGAATCATTACCTAAGTAGACAGGAAAGCTCATTTATCAAAATACATTAACATCATACATATTTATCAAAAAAAAAAAGAAAATATCTCGGAATCTCCGAAACTCGGAAAAGGTCAAAATGGCTAACAGTGTTCCACCAGCAGCTGAAACAGGAAATAGGAGGACACTTAATGGTCTACAAAATCACCTAACTCAACTGATTGACAAATGTCAAAAGTTGGCTAGACAACCATCTCCTGATTTAATAATTCTGAATACCAGAGTAAAAGCAGATGTTGATAAGTATGAACAAATCAAACGCCATGCAGAGAGTTATCTA
>WNGS01166011.1:24456877-24473988 GCA_020271785.1 Procambarus virginalis | reverse complement strand
ACACCCCCAAAGTGAATCAAATACCAGCAATACTACCACGATGACCATTTGACAACTGGTATAACCAGGAAACCTTAAACCCTCGACCAATGTGATCAGACACACAAGGTACTGAAGCCGAGGCGAATTCCCCATACACCACCCCGCCGGCATCCTGATGGTAATCTTGGGCATAGATATGATTAATACATCAAAATCACCATCACTTCTTTCGGGCACCCACGCATGAGGAACACTAATTAATCCCCCCTAAAAGCCTTAACTGAAGATCCACCAGGGCATAATTGCACGAAAACCTCATTCTCCCAAAGTGACTTCAACCTAGAACTGCAAAATGACACTTGGCAACTGGTGTTCAGACAACTTTAAACCACATCACAGCCATCACGACCACAGAAAAAAGCATCGATGGAAAGCTAGGTGCGAATTCCCCATTCCCCAGCCGGACACTTTGAAGGTAATCTTTGGAACATAAGTATTTCATTTTTATTTGCTCAAATCACCTCATATCTTGGGAGCACACATTAGGAACACAAGTCACGCAAGTCTGAATGTTATATTCCAGGAATTCTATGGCAACTAGAAACGCACCAACCCCGGAAATGACATGAACCCATACTGCCAGGCGTAAAAACTTTGCAACTGGTGTACAGGAGAACTTAACCACCCTCCTAATAACACTACAGCGTAACGTGGACACCAAGACTGATGGTAGACCGAGGTAATTCCCACCATCATCCCTCTGCCGCACTACTGAATTGTAATCTATGTAAGTCATCGTATTTTAATACAATTCACCTCATATCTTTGGGCACACCTTCGAACCACAAAATGACAAACAACCCCACCCCTGACACAATTCTGCTCCTCACCACCCCAGAACTCCAATTTTCAACTGAAATCACCCAACAGAAGCACATCAAACATACTACCAGAGAACTTTGGAACTGGATGTTCAGCAAGACCCCTTACCCAATATGACCTCGAGAAGCAAACACCGCCGGACACAGGACTGATGGTAAGCCGAGGAACACTACCCCCATCATCTAGCCAGCCACTCTGAATGGTAGAAACTTTGGGCAATAGTATGTTATCCAATCCCCTACATATCTTTTACCTGGCGGCCACACGTGAGGAACACAAATGCAGAAAAGCCTGAATGGAGGTTTTTCCCCAAGGCATAGATGCAAAAAGACTGAAAAACTCAACACTCACGAGAAAGAGCACTCGAACACATCATGCATGGAAGCACTTTGCAACTGGTGTACAGGCCACCCTTAACACGCCCCCTCCATCAATCACGACCGGCAAAAAAAAAAAAAATGATGGTAAGCCAGAGGCTATACCACCATCTACCCGCACTAAGCACCTCTGTGGTAGATCTTAGGTCATAGTATTTATAAATCCGTCAATCTTGAGGAGTACATATGTGAGGAACAAACGACAAAGAACTGAATGGTTCGGTGCCTATGCATTATGCACTGAAAAACTCACACGCGCCTGACTGACCGGCTCGACACCCATACTGCCAATCAGCCAAACGTTGCGAACTGGTGTCTGACAGCACACATTAACCATAAAGTCGAGATGATCACCTGTACACCCGAACAAAGATGATGGAGCCCGAGAGTCTAAATCACACCATCAATCCCGTCCCAGCCGACACACTCACTGAGATATGCTAAAAATCATTAGGGCATAGTATTTATATTTTTTGTCCAATCACCTCATTCTTCTTGGGGCATCCACGATCCGACATGAACACAAATGCGAACAAGACCTGAATGGTTCCCAGGACAAAATGCAACATAAGAACTCTTTCCCGAGAATGACTCGACCCCCATTAGCTGCAAGGAGCACTTCATTGCAACTATGTGATCATGCTCTTTAAAACCTTCCACACAATCAAGAATGTGACAACAAAGACTGATGGTCAAGTTTGAGGTTAATTCCCCCTTCAATTCCGGCCAGCACTCTGAAGTGTAATCTTTGGGATAGTATTTTAAGAATAGCTTCTCATTTTTCTTTTGACTAACACCGTTGAGGAACGCAAATGCGTAACAAGACATGAAGGTCCCCATCTGAGCTATCTGCAACTGAAAGGTTCACACCCCCCCGCATGTGACTCAACCCCATATACTCCTGAGAAATTGGAACTGTTGTGTTCAGACACTTTAACCTCTGACATACAGACTGCACAAAAGATGAATCGGTTTAAAAAGCCTGAGGCAATTCTCCAACCATCATCGCCCGCCAAAGAACGAACGGACCAAACATCATGATGGATAATTTGGGCATTACTTCTCATCAACAAATCATCCTATCATTCCTTTGTTGTTCACACTTGAGAACACAAATTACAAATCAAGCATGTCGCTGAAATGGTCCCTGTATTCATATATGCAACTGAAAATTCACCAAAACCAAACACAAAGATACTTGAACCCAGCTGACAGAAGCGATTTCTCAACCTGGTGAACAGAACCCTAACCGTTAATTCCTGATCACTGTGACCATCAAGAGGGACCGGTAAACAGATGATGGCACATGAGAAATTTCCCATCATGCTATAAAAAAGTGACTACCCCTGCACTCTAAAAAAGATTGTAGTGGGATCTTGGCATAATATTTTAACTCAAATACCTCTCATTCTTTTTGCCAAACGTGCGGAACCAACGCGAACAACTCCTGAATAGCTTCCCCAGCGCATAATATGCAAAACATGAAATTATAATAACCGTCCACAAGAGTGACTCGAACCACATAGCAAGATCATGGACACTTTATATGCACTGAGGACTATGTAACAACGACCACAACACTTACCACGCGGACCATTCACTGGAGCATGGAACGGTAAAAGGATGATTGGTAGCACCGAGGCCTATCCCATCATTCCCGGCGGCACTCTGCTGGTAATCTATGGGCTAGTATTTTATTAAATCTCCTCATTCAATTTTGGGGCACACGTGAGTAACATAAATGATGAACCAGCCTACAGAATAGTTTCCCCAAGTCATGTGATGCACTGAAAAGACAATCCCAGCGAAGTGCTCGAACAAACCCCTACACCTTGTACCGGCACATATTTGCAACTGGTGTACATGAACCTTGACCACACCTTTCGACATCATTGACCGTACAAAAGAAGATGGTACCCCGATCTTACTTCATCATAGCATATTCCCATCCGGGCCTCTCTGATAGTAAAACACTTCGGCATAGTAATATGTTATAGTCTAACAGAAGCACATTCTTCGGTGCACTCATGAGAAACACAAGTGCGATCAAGCCTAAATGGTCCCCATCACTATATGCAACAGACATTCACGACCTCTAGAGTGACCAAACCTCATACTAACCAAGAACTTTGGAACTGATGTTTAGGACACCTTCTAACCCCTCCTACCATTCATGAAAACACACGCTGGACTAAATATGATTTGCTGAGGCTAAATTCCTGCCATCATCTCCTACCACCAACCCGCCCTAGCCACATCTGATGGATATCTATGGAGCGTCCGTATTTAATGCCCATCACCTGTCAATCCTACATGCGAGGATACTGTGACGCACGCATCCATCACCAATATACCGAAACACAGACTGACAATGGTCCTCCACTGCATATAAGCAACAAATGAAAACTCCAACCACCCCCCCAACACCACTGAAGGAATCGCCCAATACTTCCAGGAATCCTTTGGACTGGTTTCACAACGCATTAAACCTCTCGACCGATCACTACCGACAACAGATGATGGATTAACCGGAAGGCTAAATCCCCCCATCAATAACGCCCCCCCCGCTAAAGCGGAACTCTGATTGGGGCCCACACAAATCTTCTTGATATGGGCTACGTAATAACCCAAACATGCGAACAGCCCATGCAAGGTATTACCACAGCCAATAATTGCAACAGAAAAATTGTGAAGCAATGACTCTTCTTACACAACTGCCTCCACCCCCACACACGAAGGACGCAAACGAAATGATGGTATTTTAGGTCTTAATCTCCACCACAATACACAATACAACACAACACCAGCCACCTCAAACTAAAGGTGAATCTTTGGGCACGATATTTTATAAATTTCGTCAAATACCCCCCCCTCCAATTATGGAAGCACCAACCGTGAGGAAACAGCAAATGCGACAACAAGAACTGAAACGGTCCCCCAATGCATATTTTGCCAATACTGAACAGTTGCCACCGGACACCCCAGAAGTGACTCGAAACCACAGAATAGCCGCACTGAGAACATCTGGGAACTGTGGCTTGTTTCAGCGACACTTATAAAACCACAAACATCGACAAATCACATCGCACTGCAAGAACACACAAACGAATAGAATGGCCAGCTAGCATGAGGCTAATCTCCTCATCACCACGGCCACTCTGATCGGGATCTTCGGGCATAGGGTATCAAATCACACCATCAACATCTTCTTGTGGGGGCACACAACATTGAGGAACAAACAAATAGCAAATGACAAACAGACCTGTAAGGCCATCGCTAAGGCATCAATACTGCAAACATAGCCAAAGATACAGTCACCAACAACTCTACCAAAGTAACTTATGAAACACATCCGACCTGTGACAGGAAAGCTCATTCCGTCCTCCAAACTGATGAACAGCCGAGACACCTTAAACCATTTCGCACCAGGAGCAGAGCAACGTGACAAACAGAAAGGATGCGCAAACACTTCTGTCCCTCCCAGCTGCCCAGTCCATCCTGTTGTCCCCGGATCCTACGGAATGGTCAAGCACCAATGGTTAAAGGTGATCCTGTTCAATACAGTTGATAAAATGCTCTCTGTCAGCCATGCGGTTCCAAGTTACTTTGGTGTGTGAAGCTTTCAGCTGGTGCATATATGGCCCATAGCGACCCATTCAGGTTTTGTAACTTGACAATATTGTGTTCCTCAAGTGCTGCCCCAACAGAATGAAGAGTGAATTTGATAAAGTACATATGCCCAAGGATATCCATTCAGAGTGCTCGGCGGGTACACGGATGATGGAGAACTATAGGCCCCTCACCTAGCATCATCACTTTATGTGCAGGGCTCTGTGGATTGTCCACGTGCAGTGGTTAGAAGGTGATCCGTGCAACACCAGTTCAAAGGTTCTCAAGAGGTATTAAGGGTTTGAGTCACTATTCTGGGGGTGTGATACTTTCAGTTGCAAATATGCCGCATGGGGATCCTATTCCAGTCATTGTTCGCAATCATTGTACAGTTCCCTCACGTGAGGCCTCACAAAGAATGGAAACAAGTAATTCAATGAAAATAGACTAGGACCAAGAATTACCCGTTAAGAGTGCGGGAGGATTGAATGCGGGATAATTAACCTCATCTAGCCTCAACACAATCTATCTTTGTCCCAATTCGTGAATGGTTGAAGTTATTTAAACGAGTCCCCCCCATGATCACAAAGTATAGCAAAGCAAGTGCTCCTGGCAGCATGGGTATCGTAGTCACTTCGCGGGAAAGAGCTATATATGTTAAGCCATATATGGCTGGTAACCATGCAAGCGTGCTTCGCATTTGTTGTTAGTCCACGTATGCCCCAATAAAGAAATGAGGTGAATTTGACAACCATAACTATGACCCAAGATTGCAACCTCAGAGTGCCGGCGGGGAGTGAATGGGGATGGTCGTAGTCCAGCGGGGCTACCATCATCTTATTTGTTCTTGGATCGATGATCGTCGAATGGATTAAATAGCGGTGCATGAACACCAGTTTCCAAAAGTGAGCGCTGGCAGGTATGGTGATTCGAGTCCATTACATCAGAAGGGTGTGAGTCTCTTTCAGAATTGCCATATAATGAAAACCATCGACCGGAACCATTCAATCGTTCAGATTCGATTCTATTTGTGTGTGCATCACATATCCCCCAGAAGCAGTTGACTCAGTCGATTTGATAATACTCTAATGCCAAAATTATCATGCAGAGTGCAGGCGCGAGAATGAATGGCGAACTTAGTCCCTCAGCTACAATCATCATTATTGCCTTCCCAGAAGCCCTCACAGTGGACTGGCTCGAAGGGGGTTAAGTCAGTGCTGTCCCTAAACCATACAGCTCTCCAGAAGTTCTTTTGGTAGAGTATGAGCTGTTGAAGTCACTTCTACGAGTGCTGCCAATTTCAGCTTGCCATCATTCTAACTGCCTGATGAACCAGTTATAGGCTTTGATCGCGCGACTGTCACGTGTATGTCCATCATGAGAATGCACTCGACGAGCAATGAAGGTGACAGATACAATACCTATGCGACCGAGTTAACTTATCAGAGTGCCGCAGAGGGAATGATTGGGGAAGCTATGACCTCGGCACTACCCCATCCCCCCTTAAAATTTTGTCCAGGGTCATGACATGCGCTCAACACGGGACAAGGTTGGCCATCAAAGGTGTCCCTTGTACACCCAGTTTGCAAAGTGCCCTCACACGCCGGCCTGGCCAGCCTACACTGGAGTAGCGATTCAGTCACTGGCGGCGAAGTGCTTCTTCATTCAGTGGCATACATGCCATTGGGAACAATTCCTGGCCAGTCTGTTCACAAACTTATAATGTTCTGCCACCGAACACCAACGTGTGGCACCCAACAAGAACCTGAGGAAGATTTACCTAAACAAATAGTCGTCACTGCCCACAAGATTAACCAAGCCACAGGTGCCAGACGCGGGCATATGATAGGGATTAAGCCTCAACAAGCCGCTACCCATCCAGTCACTTATTCGGTCCCCCCCAGCGTCAAGGATGGTCGCCACACTATGGTTAAGGTAGCCCACAGCCCTGTAGCACACCAGCGTCTGCAAACCAGTGCTCCCACTACCCAGATCAGTATGCGGTTCGAGTCACGTTCTTGGGCTATAAAATCTGTTCAGGTTGCATAATATGCCTGTCGACACATTCAGCGGCGCAGTGTAGTCGCATTTGTGTTGTCCTCACGGTTTGCCTACCAACAGAATGAGAATGATTTGAATAAAATATTAATGCCACCAAAAAGATATACAACTCTAAGTGCGCCCGGCGGGATGATGGGAATGGTCCTAAGGTGGCCATCTCTAGGTGTCCGGCCTGGGTTAGGTCACTGAATTGTACAGTGTTAGGAGTGTCTTCACCAGTTGAGAAAATAGCTTCGTGTCAGCAGGGAGGGTTCAAGTTGACTAGTGATTTGGTAGTGTGGATTTGGTCAAGTTGCATAATATGTCTAAGGGACCACCATATCAGGAGCTTGTATTGCATTGGATGTTCCTACAGTGTGCCCCAAAGAATGAGGTGAATATGTGATGAAAGTACTCATGCCCAAACGATAATCAGTCAGAGTGCCACGACTGAGGGAATGTGAATGGAGAAGTAAGCCTCAGGCTATACCATCCATCCTTTTGGCATTCCGGTGCATTGTCGAGTGGTTAGAAGTGTCCCTGAAACACCAAGCAGATTACCGAAAGGTATCTCCAATAAGGGTACTTATGGGTTGGAGATCACAATTCTGTCGGGGGTGTGGAACGGTGTCAAGTTGGCAAGAATAAATGCAAGGGGAACCAAAGTTTCAGTCTTGTTCAGCATTCGCGTTCCACTACAACCTGTAGCATCCCAAAAGAACTGAGCCCAAGAAACTTTCATAAATACTATGCAAACAAGACTTACCATTCAAGCAAGATGCTCGGGCGGAATTGATGGGGAATTAACACTTCAACTGCACAATAGCCATGCATCTTTGTCCGGTCGTGATGGTAGAATGATATTAAATGATCATAGATCAGACAAGAGTGTGCACCAAGTTCTCCTGGCAGCATGGCGTTCAGACGTCACTTCCCTCGGGAAAGCGTTTCATGCTTGCATATATGGCTGGGGAAAAAGCCACATATCCAGGGCTTGGTTACCGCACTTGTGGTTAGATCACGTATAAGCGCGGAAAAGAATGAGGTGATATTGACAAAATACTAATGCCCAAAGAATTACAATCAGAAGTTGCACGGCAGAGGATGCATGGGGTTTAGCACGGCAGGGCATAAACCATCCATCTTTTGTTCGGATAAAATCGATGATCGTCGAATGGATTAGTAGTGATAGCTGACTCACACCAGTTCACCACGTGCTCCATCAGAGGCATGTAATGGGTTCAGTCAACTCCTCACGGGTGATGCAAAGCTATTACTCAGGTTTTGGCACATAATATGCATTGCGGATACCATACTCAGATCTTGGTTCGGCATACTTGTGTATCCTCAGCATATCCCCCAGTAATATTGAACGTGGAATTTGATTAAATCGTGATGGCCCAAGATTACAATCAAGTGGCAGTTGCGAGGCAGGTTGATGATGGGTAATTATGCCGTGCGGCCTAACCATAATCTATTACTTGGTCACGCGGTCGTGACTGATGGATTGGGTTAAGGTTTTCGTCCTGTACACCAGTTGCAAAGTGCTCCTGGCAGTATGGGTTCGAGTCACTTCTGGAGTGTGAGTTTCAGTTGCATATAGTCCTGGGGACCATTCAGGCTTTTTTGCATTTGTGTTCCTCACGTGTGCCCCAAGAATGAGGTGATTTGATAAAAATACTATGCCCAAGATTACAATCAGAGTGCCAGCTAGATGATGGGGAATTATCCTCGGCTACCATCATCTGTTGTCCGGTCGTGATGGTCGAGTGGTTAAGGTGTCTGAACAACAGTTCCAAAGTTCTCCTGGTAGTATGTGTTTGAGTCACTTCTGTGGTGTGAGTTTTCAGTTGCATATATGCCTGGGAAACATTCAGGCTTGTTTGCATTTGTGTTCTAAAGTGTGCCCCAAAGAATGAGGTGATTTGATAAAATACTATGCCCAAGATTACAATCAGAGTGCCGGCAGGGATGATGGGGAATTATCCTCGGCTACCATCATCTGGTGTCCGCTCCTGATGCTGGAGTGGTTAAGGTTTCCTGTACACCAGTTGCAAAGTACGCCTGGCAGTATGGGTTCAAGTCACTTCTGGGGTGTGAGTTTTCATTTGCATATAATCCTGGAAACCATTCAGGCTTGTTCGCACTTGTGTTCCTCACGTGTGCCCCAAAGAATGAGGTGATTTGACAAAATACTATGCCCAAGAATACCTTCAAAGTGCCGGCGGGATAATGGGGAATTAGCCACAGCTACCATCATCTTTTTTCTGGTCGTGATGGTTGAGTGGTTAAAGTGTCCTGAACACCAGTTGCAAAGTGCTCTTTGCAGTTTAGGTTGAAGTCACTTTTGGAGAATGAGTTTTCAGTTGCATATTATGCCTGGGAACCATTCAGGCTTTTTCGAATTAGTGTTCCTCACGTGTGCCCCAAAGAATGAGGTGATTTGATAAAATACTATGCCCAAGATTACCATCAGAGTGCCGGCGGGATGATGGGGAATTAGCCTCGGCTATCATCATTTTGTCTGGTCCTCATGATCGAGTGGTTAAGGTGTCCTGTTCACCAGTTGCAAATTGCTCCTGGCAGTATGGGTTTGAGTAACTTCTGGGGTGTGAATTTTCAGTTGCATATATGCCTGGGGACAAATCAGGCTTGTTCGCATTTGTGTTCCTCACGTGAGCCCCAAAGAATGAGGAGATTTGATAAAATACTATGCCCAGGATTACCTTCAGAGTGCTGGTGGGTTGATGGGGAATTAACCTCAACTACCATCATCTTTCGTCCGTTCATGATGGTTAAGTGGTTAAAGTGTCATGATCACAAGTTGCAAAGTGCTCCTGGCAGCATGGGTTCGAGTCAATTCCTTGTGTGGGTTTTCAGTTGCATATATGACTGGGAACCATTCAGGCTTGTTCAGATTTGTGTTCCTCACATGTGCCCCAAAGAAAGAGGTGATTTGATAAAATATTATGCCCAAGATTACCTTTAAAGTGCCGGCGGGATAATGAGGAATTAGCCTCGGCTACCATCATCTTTTGTCCAGTCGTGATGGATGAGTTGTTAAAGTGTTCTGAACATCAGTTGCAAAGTGCTCCTGGCAGTGTAGGTTCAAGTCATTTCTGGGGTGTGAGTTTTCAGTTACATATATGCCTGGGAACCATTCAGGCTTGTTCGGATTTGTGTTCCTCACGTGTGCCCCAAAGAAAGAGATGATTTGATAAAATATTATGCCCAAGATTACCTTCAAAGTGCCGGCGGGATGATGGGGAATTAGCCTCGGCTACCAACATCTTTTGTCCAGTCATGACGATCGAGTGGTTAAGGTGACCTGTACACCAGTTGCAAAGTGCTTCTGGCAGTATGGGTTCGAGTCATTTCTAGGAAGTGAATTTTCTGTTGCACATATACCTGGGGACCATTCAGGCTTGTTCGCATTTGTGTTCCTCAGGTGTGCCCCAAAGAATGAGGTGATTTGATAAAATACTATGCCTAAGATTACAATCAGAGTGCCGGCTGGATGATGGGGAATTATCCTCAGCTACCATCATCTGTTGTCCGGTCGCTATGGTTGTGTGGTTAAGGTGTCCTAAACACCAGTTCCAAAGTTCTCCTGGTAGTATGGGTTTGAGTCACTTCTGGGGGTGTGAGTTTTCATTTCTTATATGCCTGGGAACCATTCAGATTTTTTCGAATTTGTGTTCCTCACGTGTGCCCCAAAGAATGAGGTGTTTTGATAAAATATTATGCCCAAGATTACAATCAGAGTGCCGGCGGGATGATGAGGAATTATCCTCGGCTACCATCATCTGTTGTCCGGTCCTGATGGTCGATTGGTTAAGGTTTCCTGTACACCAGTTGCAAAGTGCTCCTGGCAGTATAGGTTTGCGTCACTTCTGGGGTGTGAATATTCAGTTCCATATATGCCTGAGGACCATTCAGGGTTGTTTGCATTTGTGTTCTTCATGTGTGCCCCAAAGAATGAGGTGATTTGATAAAAAACTATGCCCAAGATTACCTTCAAAATGCCGGTGGGATGATGAGGAATTAGCCTCAACTACAATCGTCTTTTGCCTGTTCGTGATTGTCAAGTGGTTAATGTGTCATGATCACAAGCTGCAAAGTGCGCCTGGCAGTATGGGTTTGAGTCACTTCTGGGGTGTGAGTTTTCAGCTGCATATATGCCTGGGAACCATTCTGGCATGTTCGTATTTATGTTCCTCTCGTGTGCCCCAAAGAATGAGGTGATTTGATAAAATACTATGCCCAAGATTACAATCAGATTGCCGGCAGGATGAATGGGAATTATTGTCTGCTACCATCATCTGTTGTCCGGTCCTGATGGTCGATTGGTTAAGGTGTCCTGTACACCAGTTGCAAAGTGCTCCTGGCAGCATGGGTTTGAGTCACTTCTGGGGTGTGAGTTTTCAGTTGCATATATGGCTGGGAACCATTCAGGTTTGTTCGTATTTGTGTTAATCACGTGTGCCCCAAAGAAAGAGGTGATTTGATAAAACACTATGCCCAAGATTACCATCAGAGTGCCGGCGGGATGATGAGGAATTAGCCTCGGCTACCATCATCTTTTGTCCGGTCGTAATGGTCGAGTGGTTAAAGTGTCCTGAACACCAGTTGCAAAGTGCTCATGGCAGTATGGGTTCGAGTCACTTCTGAGGTGTGAGCTTTCAGTTGCATATATTCCTGGGGACCATTCATGTTTGAATATATATATATATAGATATATATATATATATATAATATATATATATATATATATATATAATATATATATTAATATATATATATATTAAATATATATATATATATATATATTATATATATATAATATAATATATATATATATATATATATATGTGCCACTGGATGGAATAAATAAATGAACCTAGGTTAAATAAATACTATAGTGTATTGTCAAGCTCTATTGAAGCTTATATGGGGACCTAATTTGTACATGTCATGGCTTATATTAATTTAAGGTTGTTGTTACATTGTTTGATCAGAGCGGACTCAATCACTTTCGTTCAATTAAACCCTTACTTTTAACAATACATTTTGCCCCTGTGTAGTCGATAAAAATGATCTCATAAACTAGAATGTAAATTCAATGCACTGGAGTGCTGGGCTGTACGAATAGCATATGAATGTTATTTTATACATGAGGGAAGAGATTTCCAAGTCTGACCTATGTAAACACATGCACATTCATTGCAAGGGATAGAGTACACACAACCTGCTACAGACGAGGGCGAATTCTTAATTAACCTGGACTTAACTGTATTAATGTTTTGAACACAGGGTTAATTTTAAGGTTTTTCATGGGTGGAGCAAGATTTATATTACGGTATGGACACCATCGTCGGTGTGTGGAGTAGCAATTTCAGCGCCATCTATGGGTCTGCACTCCATCTTCCCTAGTATTGGGCGCTATGTAAACAACTTCATCTGTTGGTGGTGGTGTGGTATCGGTGGAAGACTCCAGTTTTCTGCCCCAATCAGAAGAGGAGGTCGATGTGAATATCCTCTGATGGGTGGCATAGCAAGATCAGCGCCATCTAGGTTGTGGCTACAATGCACAATGTCAATTCTCCGGTGAATGGGTGTTAGTCCAGGGTTACCCAGTGTACTGTCTGTCTAGTTAATGACGTTTTATGTCCACAGAAGTGACGTAAGCAGGCGATAGCACCGAGAAAAGCAGTTCACCTTCGGCAGTCCTGAACTCTTGGTTTGGTCTTGGGTGAGGACTAAGTGGCCGCCATCGGTCAAGAGCAGTTATTTTTATTATTAACATCTTTATTGACAAAATTAATTACAATTTTGCCTAATCTGAGGATTTTGATAGTCTGATTAAAGGGAGGATAATGCTAGTATTCACTGTCACGCAGGACAGAGGGTCATACATAAGACAATAGGTCTAAACTGTAGGCTGAAGCACATATATATCACGGTTACAATCAATGTTTTAATATATGGATATGTGAAAACAAGTTTCTACTGTGCACTGCCACACAAGGGCAGGGATGGGTTCATAGGTGTTGCAGCTTAGAAGTAATACACATAAAAATTGTTCTTCATTCTTTAAAATGGACAAGCAAATTTTGGGTAAATTGTTAGGATGTCGTCCAGAACACCTGAGTCAATAAAATAGTTACACAGTTGGTGGTACAAGAGGCCAGGAGGTCTAAAGTCCTTTACGGTTTCACATTCATCAATGTAGTGTTCTAGTGAATGCATTAAAGGTTTATCACAGAGTTTACAATCTGAGTATTCTGGTAGTGGCTCAGCCTCACTAACCTGCCAGATGTGTCTATAGCCAAGGCGAATTCGCGCAATGACTACATCACATTGCCTGGTTCGGCTACTATGCTGACCATACAAATACCTATTATTACAAAACTTGTCATAACTTTTAATACTGCAGCTTTCAGGTCTCTGGGCATTTCTTAGTTCTTCTAAATCTGAATTAATTTCTTTAATTTGTATGTTTCTAATAACTGCATTAGATAGTCCAAAGTCATAATCAATGTTTTCTTTCCTGCAAGCCTCATTGGCCAATCGATCTACGAAGTCATGTTTTCCAACTCCAACATGGGATGGGATCCACACAAATTTTATACAAGAGTTATTATCATTGGCAAAAATTACATTCCATTTAATATTACAAGCTACTTCCGACATACATTGTGATGGGTTATTTAAGGACTGCAGAGCACTTTTAGAGTCACAGAAAATAACTCCACCACCATTGAGCTTAAGGTATTCAGTGGCTAGATAAATGCCCACTAGCTCGGTCTGTGTCGTGCTAGCCCAGTTGTTCAATCTCTGTGTACTAGACGTGATCATTTCATTCCCTTTATACACTGCACATGCACAACCTGTTCTACCAGTGCCTAACTGCACAGAGCCATCAGTAAAGGCATAGGATTCAGTCGGTTTGAGAATTTGAAGATGACTGTCAATAGCTTCTAATGTTATACATCTCAAAATGTCAGTGTTATACATTTGTTTAACACTGATGGGGGTATAATGCAGAGAGACCTCCACATCTTTCCAAGGGGGAATATAGTGAACAGTTTTATCAGGGTTAAGAGACACATTCAGTTTCTGAAGATTATAGGCACAACAACTGAGCCACGCACTGTAGGGAGCTTTTTGCGGCGGATTGAGGGAACAGTCAGAATTGTTTAGAATGGATCTCAATTTAATTTGAATAGAGCTGGGGGGACCATTATTCTTCAAAGTTTTGGCGCAAAACATAGTACTAAGTAGAACTATTCTTTCGTAAATGGAAGGTAAGTTTAGTTCCTTTCTCATGTTAACAATTCTGACAGTTCTAGGACAACCCAGGATGATGCGCATGGCATCATTCTGTACTACATCTAGGCCTTGTAATTGTTTAGGTGAAAAATTAAGAAGATGCAAGGCATAATAATCAACAACAGATCGTACAAAGGCAATATAAAAACTACGGGCATATTTTATGTTAATGCCAAATCCTTTGCCAACAAGAGTTTTGAGAGGTTTAAGACGCTCAACTAGTTTTTTGCGCAGGTTGCTGACGAGATTTGCATCATTAACCTCGACTCCAAGATATTTATAAGACTCGCAAGTCTCCACGGGCACTCCATTAATAGTATAGTTAACATGAAGAGAATGGGGAATAAGAACCCTTGTTTTATCAACAGAGATTGAGGCCACATTCTACCACTTTCTTGGTACAACCTATGGAAACTGTTATATGTTATGCTGATGATATTTGTATTATGGCACACAGTAAACCAAGGCTACAAGTGTTACTTGATGCATTCTTCAAGAGCAGTGTGTTTGCTGCTGATGTAAGCAGTGATATTTGGACCGACCTACTCAAGATTGGACAGGAAGAGTTACACGATGACAGTGGTGCGTCTGTCGTGAAGTGCTGCTATCAAGACGCTAGAGACTTCTGCCAGGGTGTTAGCAAACCCTTTATATGTTTGTTTGATACCCCATCAGCGTGTTTTGATCCCTCTGCCAGTGTGTGTACCCGGAAAGTGGAAGTTTGGTATTGGCACAGTGTGTACGATGATACGGTGTGTGTGTGTGTGTGTGTGGACTGCCCCATGTGGCAGGTGAACTCGCCTGTATTTGCCAATAGGTGTGAACGACGCGTAAGCTGGTAAGTGGATTCACCGGAATTGATGAACACCGTAAATGTTGTGTCCTGTGTGAAATACACTTTGTACATACTGATAGTAATAGTGAAATGTAATATTTATAACAGTGAAGGTGAATATATTGGTATAGGGAATCGTTTATTGCTTATCACCCCCCTTTCCGCTATTTCTTTATTGCACTACTACTTGATACAGTCAGTTCTTGAGAGCTTACTGCCGACTTGGGGTTGGATATAGTAAAAGTTCTTAATGGCAAGAACCGGTTACTGCCCTTAAGTGGCCATAACAATTTACTTGTCCATCAAAATATGGTAATACCAACAAGTTTTTTAGTTTTTTTTAGTTCTGGTCCCCTCCGTGGTGCCTCCTTGCCGTGGTGAGGGGCTCATGTACACCTCCCTGGGACCGGTGTGGGTTGCCTGTGCCCCCTCTCCTGCCACCTCTTTGGGTGGTGTACGTGCTGAAGGGCACCATGTAGGGGCCTTGTGAGCCATCAGGCCACCCACTGGAGGGGTCGCCTGTGAGAGGCCGCCCTGAGTGGATGGTTGGGTGCCCAGGCTGGGGCGATAGGGGGATTGGGGTCTTAGCACCAGTGTGGGAGAATGAACGAAGTAGTAGGACTCCCCTGTTGAAAAGGGGGAGCACCGCTGGGGACGACACACCCTTCCTGCACTGGCCTGCGGTCAGCCTCCTTGGCTGCCCTGGTAGGTGGTATCCCTTGGTTCCATGTCCCATCTCTTTTGTTTGGTTTGCTGTATGGATAACGACTTGACTTCTCTTACCCAGGCTCATGGGGTGGGCGACCAGGCCCCTGAGTCGGACCGTCCTGGAAGACCGGGATCTGTAGCCCCCGCTACAGGACCCGGTTTAGGCCCAGACCAGACTCTTCCTCCCTGCTCCCCCTCCCTCCTCTGTGGTTGGGTCGAGCCCCAAGCCTGCTGTGGTGACTGACTCTCGTCCCCTTGCACGGCTCCATTCCCTCTTCTGACTACTGCACCTTTCGAGCCGTCTCTCTCTAAATGTTCTCATCGCCGTCCCCGCCACGGCCGCTCTCGTATGCTCCCTTCCCATCCTACTTCGTTCCATGCTTTGTTTGGTCCTGCTACGTGGACGAAGTACTTTGACCTCCTCCCTTTGGATTCAACTCCTGATGATTTTTCCCTTCATAGGCACCTTGTCGATTCCGTGGATGCCTCTGTCACCTTCAACCCCACTCGTCTTGGTACCCGAGTCGTTGTTGCTCCTTCTCAGGATGCAGCTACCCGCTTGGCCGCCTTATCCTGCCTTGGCGAGACCCCTGTTTGGGTCTTGAAGAATACTCTATTGAATGCCAGTGTTGGCACTGTTCTCCTCCCACACCATGTTGCGACCGGTGTTGGGGATCTCAAGGACTGCCACGAGGATATCAAGCATATCCTCGAGGCCCAGGGTCATTCTGTACTCCAGGTGGATACATTTACTCGTCCCGCTCGTGGTCATCGCCGTCTGCCCCTTAGGGTTGTGAAGGTTACCTTTGATGGCAAGTCCCTTCCACCCTCTGTCATTCTTGCTGGTGTCCGATGCTCCGTTCAGGAATATATTCCCTCTCCGAGGCTCTGCGGTAAGTGTTGGAGGTTTGGGCATGGTACCCTCAAATGCTCTAGTCCTGTCTCTCTCTGTCCCCTGCGTGGAAGCGAGGGTCACTCTAAGTTGGAGTGCACTTCTCGACAGGCCCGCTGCCTCAATTGCGGTGAGGCCCACCCTACCTTCTCCTGTGCGTGTATTCGTTATAAACTTGAGGCGGCTGTCCTCAGCTTGAAGCACTGAGACCGTTTGTCTTTTCCTGAGGCTCGGCGCCAAGTTCATCGTCTTCCCCTCTTTCGCTGGTGTCCTCCTATGCTCGCGTGGTGCGCTCTTCCTCTCCTCGTCCTTCCCACTTCCTCAGTCCCACAACCGTTTCCGAGCCTTAGACCCGGACCGCCCACCACCACTCTCCCTGTTTTCCCTCCGTTCTGTTCCGAAAGGTCCCCCCTCCTGGTTCTCTGTCTAGGGCTCCCCTTCTTTCTACCCAGTC
>WNGS01166011.1:24431535-24446074 GCA_020271785.1 Procambarus virginalis | reverse complement strand
CACACAAACACACACCAACCACAACACACAACACACATACACACACACCACACTACCAAACACACACACACACACACACACACACCCACACCACCCACACCACACCACCCCACACCACCCCACACACACACACACACACAAAAAGGCTGGCATTCCGAACGGGGGGATTATGTACAGATGAGAAGTTTCCTAAGTGAAATACCTTGGGACTCAGACCTCGAGATAAGTCTGTACAGGGTATGATGGACTATGTTACCCAAAAGTGTCAGGAAGCAGTAACAGGTTCATCCCGGTCCAAAGGGAAAAACCGAGAAGCACCAGAAGAATCCATGGTATAATAGGAATGTATGGAAGCGAAGAAACTGAACAAAAGGGCGTGGAGGAACTTCCGGAATAACAGAACACCAGAAAGCTTAGAGAGATACCAGAGAACCAGCAATGAGTACGTCAGGTGAGAAGAGAAGCAGAGAAAAGTTTTGAAAATGAGATAGCAAACAAAGCCAAGACCGAACCAAAGCTACTCCACAGTCACATCAGAAGGAAAACAACAGTGAAAGAACAGGTATTGAAACTTAGAACAGGCGAGGACAGGTATACAGAGATGACAAAGAGGTGTGTGAAGAACTCAACAAGAGGTTCCAGGAGGTCTTCACAATAGAAAAGGTGATGTCACTGTGCTAGGAGAAAGGGAGGTAAATCGGGCGGCCTTGGAAGAGTTCGAAATTACGAGAGAGGAGGTAAAGAGACACCTGCTGGATCTGGATGTTAGGAAGGCTGTTGGGCCAGACGGATCTCACCTTGGATATTGAAAGAGTGTGCAGAGGCACTTTGCTTGCCACACTACATAGTGTATAGTAAGTCACTGGAGACGGGAGACCTACCAAATATATGGAAGGACGGCGAATGTGGTCGCAATATACAAAAAGGGCGACAGGCAAGAGGCACTGAACTACAGGCCAGTGTCCTTGACTTGTATACCATGCAAGGTGATGGAGAAGATCGTGAGAAAAAACCTGGTAACCCATCTGAGAGAAGAGACTTCGTGACAAAATCGCCAACATGGGTTCAGGGAGGAAAATCTGCCTTACAGGCTTGATAGAATTCTACGATCAGGTGACAAAGATTAAGCAAGAAAGAGAGGGCTGGGCGGACTGCATTTTCTTGGACTGTCGGAAAGCCTTTGACACAGTACCGCATAAGAGGCTGGTACATAAGCTGGAGAGACAGGCAGCACTGCTAACTGGTTAAGGTGCTCCAGTGGATAAGGGCTTCCTAAGGCAATAGGAAAGCAGAGAGTTACGGTAAGGGGGTGAAGGACCTCCATTTGGCGTGAAGTCACCAGTGGGAGTCCCACAGGGCTCTGTACTCGGTCCTATCTTGTTGTCTGATATATGTAAATGATCTCCCGGAGGGTATCGATTCATTTCTCTCCATGTTTGCGGACGATTCCAAAATTATGAGAAGGATTACAGAAACTAAGACAGAGGGGTACGTGGTTGTTAGTAGGCTGTGCGGAAGGAAGGCACCTTGAGGCTTCAAAAGACTAGACAGCTGAGAATGGTCGAACAAATGGTTGTTTAGAGTTTAACCACCCAACAAAATGTAATGTACTGAAGATAGGGTTAGGAAGCAGGAGGCCAGTACAGGTATCATCTGGGAGAGGAAATTCTTCAGGAATCAGAGAAAGAAAAGACTTGGGGTTGATATCACGCCAGACCGTTCTCCTGCAGCACATATCAAGAGGATAACATCAGCGGGCATATGCAGGTTGGCCAACATACGAACGGCATTCAGAAACTTGTGGTAAAGAAATCCTTCAGAACTTTGTATCCCACATATGGTCAGGCCAATCCTGGAGTATGCAGCCCATACCCCCAGCATGGAGTCCCATATCTAGTCAAGGATAAGACTAAACTGGGAAAGGTTCAAAGGTTTGCCACCAGACTAGTGCCCGAGCTGAGAGGTATGAGCTACGAGGAGAGACTACGGGAATTAAACCTCACTTCGGCTGGGAAGACAGAAGAGTTAGGGGGGACATGATCACCACATTGTAAGATTCTGAAGGGAATTGATAGGGTAGATAAAGACAGGCTGTTTAACACAAGGGGCACACGCACAAGGGGACCACAGGTGGAAACTGAGTGCCCCAAATGAGCCACAGAGATATTAGAAAGAACTTTTTTAGTGTCAGAGTGGTGCAAATGGAATGCATTAGGAAGTGATGTGGTGGAGGCTGACTTCCATACACAGCTTCAGGTGTAGATATATGATCGAGCACCAGTAGGCTCAGGAATCTGTACACCAGTTGATTGACAGTGGAGAAGCTGGACCAAAGAAAAGCCCCAAAGCTCAACCCCCGCAAGCACAATTAGGTGAATCCACCACACACACCACACACACACCACCACACCACAGCACACACCACACACACACACACAACACATGACAACACAAACACACACAACATATATGTGTGTGTGTGTGTGCCTGATATGGAGTGACTACATATCAGGCACCAAATTAACTGGAGGACAGAAAATTGTCGTAGTAGTCATATATAACCCCCCACCGAACGACAGAAGACCCAGACAGGAATATGATATGAAACAACATGGCCACCATCAATATAATAGAGAGAGCAGCTTCTGTGGCTAGCAGGAAACAGGATCCAGACTACTAATCATGAGAGGCTTCAACCACGGGAAAATAGATTGGGGGGAACAGAGACCCACTTGGAGGCTCAGACACATGGATAGCTAAGCTTCTGGATGTGACAAAAAGAAACTTTTCTAAGTCAACACGATCAAGGGACCGACAAGAATGAGAGGAGGGGATGAACCAGCCTATTGCTTGATCTGATATTTACCCCTAAATGAATCGGATATAAGGGAAGTTAAGGTGGGAGCCCCCTTGGGAATGAGTGATCATAGTGTATTGAAGCTTTGAGTACCTGGTTGAGCTTGGAATTATCACCCCCCAAAAAAGAACTGGGAACGAAAGGGCTGGGCATACCGAATGGGGAACTATGAGGAGATAAGTAAATTCCCTAAGGGATATATCATGGGACACAGACCTCTGAACCAAGTCCGTACAAGACATGATGGATTATGTCACCCAAAATTGTCAGGAGGCTGTAAGCAGGTTTGTCCCAACCCACGGGAAAAAACAGAAAGCAAAGGAAGAATCCGTGGTTTAATGAGGGAATAATACAATAGCAAAGGAGCTGAACAAAAGGGCATGGAGGAACTTCCGTAATAACAGAACACCAGAAAGGTAGAGAGAGATACCAGAGAACCGGAACGAGTATGTTAGTGTGAAGAAGAGCAGCTGAGAAAGGTATGAAAATGATATAAATAATAAAGCCAAGACCGAAACAAGGCTACTAACACCAGTCACAAATCAGGAGGAAGACAAACAGTGAAGGAACAGGTGATGAAACTTAGTGTGGGCGAGGACAGGTACACAGAGAATGACAAAGAGGTGTGTGAAGAACTCACAAAAGGTTCCAGGAGTTCTTTACAATAAATGGAACAGGGAGATGTCACGGCGCTGGGAGAGGGTTTGCAGCAAACCAGGCGACACTGGACGAGGTTCGAAATTACAAGGATGAGGTCAAGAAGCACCTATGGAGCTGGATGTGAGAAAAGCTGTTGGGGGCCAGATGGGATCTCACCATGGTATTGAAAGAGTGTGCAGGGACACTTGCTTCCACTTTCCATAGTGGCAAGCAAAGTCGAACCTAACTGTTTCCAGTAGGTCACTATAAACAGGAGACCTACCAGAAATTTAAGACTGCTAATGTAGTCCCCAAAAACTATACAAAAAGGTGACAGGACAAGAGGCACTGAACTACAGGCCCAGTGTCCTTAACTTGTATACCATGCAGGTGATGGAGAAGATTGTGAGAAAAAAACTAGTAACACATCTGGAGAGAAGAGACTTCGTGACAACCCATCAACATGGGTTCAGGGAGGGTAAATCTTGCCTTACAGGCTTGATAGATTTCTATGATCAGGTGACAAAAGATTAAGCAAGAAATAGAAGGATGGGCTGCGACTGCATTTTTTTTTTTTTTTTTTTTTAACTGTCGGAAAGCCTTTGATACAGTACCCCCTTACAAGGTTGATGCATAAGCTGGAGAAACAGGCAAGACTAACTGGATGCGCTCTAGTGGATAAGGGAATACCTAAGCAATAGGAAGCAGAGCGGTACTGAGGGGTGAGACCTCAGAATTTGGGCGAGGAATCACCAGTGAAGTCCCACAGGGCTTCTGTACTCGGGACCTATCCTGTTTCTATATACGTAAATAATCTCCCAGAGGTATAGACTCGCCCAGAGGGTATAGACGGATTAAGACAGAGGAGGACAGCTTGAGGCTTCAAGGAAACCTGGGACAAAGTTGCAGGAAATGGTCGGAAACAAATGGTTGTTAGAGTTTAACCCAAGCAAATGTAATGTAATGAAGATAGGGGTCGGAAGCAGGAGACCAGATACAGGTGTCATTTGGGAGATGGACTACTTCAAGAGTCAGAGGAGAGAGGAAAGCACTCTCACTGGGGGCTCTGATATCCACGCATACAGACTGTGGTCCCCTGAGATCTCATATCAAGAGGATAACATCAGGCAGCACTGATGCCAGGTTGCTAACATAAGGAACGGCCTTTAGAAACTTGTGTAAGGAATCTTTCAGAACATTATATACCACATATGTCCAGACCAATCCTGGAGTATGCGGCTCCATCATGGATTCCCTATCTAGTTTAGCATAAGACTAAACTGGAAAAGGTTCAAAGGTTTGCCACGCCAGACTAGTACCCGAGCTGAGAAGGTTATGAGCTTCGAGGAGAGACTACGGGAATTAAACCTACAGCACTTTCGTTGGAAGACAAAGCTAAGGTATCCTAGGGGGGACATGATCAACCCATTCAAGATTCTCAACGAGATCGCCAGGGTAAATAAAGACAGGCTATTTAACACAACAAGGGCACACGCACTAGAGGACGCAGGTGGAAACTGAGTGCCCAATGGAGCCACAGAGATATTAGAAAGAACTTTTTTTAGTGTCACAGTGGTTGACAAATGGAATGCCTTAGGAAGGTGATGGTGGTGGGAGGCCTGATCTCCATACACAGTTCATATGTAGATATGATAGAGCCCAATAGCTCCAGAATCTGTACACCTGTGTTTTGACAGTTGAGAGGCGGACCACAGAGCCAGTGCGTCAACCACGGCAAGCACAACTAGGTGAGGTACAATAGGTGAGTACAACACACACTCACCCACTGTAGCAGGCTCCAAAAAAAATCCACTTACTTAAGTGTTGCTTAAGTTAAGGCTGCAAGTGGTGTCTCAGAATACATAAAGGTATAGTGGAATTTGGGGAAAGTAACTAAGAGACAAAAAATAAGTGTGAGAGAAAAATCCGAGTTGTAAAAGTTGATATTTACAACAAAATTATGTCAACAACAAAGATGGCGGCCACCACAGGGCAGGACAACACACCAATGCTGTGAAGGAGTCTCAAGACAAGCTATAATGAAAGGTGGTTTTCTTGCCAGGTTAGTGATTAATGAGGACATGCTAAAGAGTTATGAAGAAAAGGTAATTCAGTTAGGAAAAAAATGAAGATCTCAAGATTGAGTTGAAAATTTAAAAGAAGTATTTTCCAGCAAAATAAGGAAATTACCACTTGACTGATACAGGTAGGTATGCAGGAGAAACACATCAAGGAACTAGTGAAAGATAACGAGGCATGGAAAAACTGAAGATGATGAATTTGATGATCTTAACAAGAAATTAGATCATATGGTGAACAACTCCCAGGAACCCTGAGGGTTAACATAGAGTCAGGTAAGGATATGCAAAGAGAAAATTCATGGACACTGCAATTAGAGGAGGTTAATAAAGAACTGGAAAAGTACAAAGAAGAAATTAAGGAGACGTATGCACAAGTTGTAAAGGAGAAGGGGACGATCAAGGAAGTTTGTTTGGAAGTCAAAACTAAAAAAAATGACCAACAAGAAGCAGAAAATAGGCAAGCAATTAGGAAAGAAATGGTAAACCAAATGCCCCAAACCTGGTACAAAACACGCAGATAGAAGTAAGTTACATAATAATTTGTGGGTATTTATAAAAGGAAATATCATCAAGAGTGGACAGAGCAGCAGAAGATATGAAAATCATAGAGAAAATATTAGGTTTAGAAGGCCTCAATTCAAAGGAAAATATCAGTGATTTTAGGATAGGAAAATGTGAGAAAGACAAGAACCGCCCATTAAGGGTGACTTTTAATGGAGTGAAACAAATGACGGTGCTTAGAAATGCCAGGAATTTGCAGAGTGATGAAGAGGGCTAAACTTTGGTCAATAAGACAAGACCTCTCAAAGGAAGAGAGAGAGAAGCTGAAAATGAACCTCATTGAAGTTAAACGTCTAAATGGGAATAGAAATGAAGTAAATAATTTTTTTTTTACAAAATGTCAGAAACTGGAAAGCTATTGAAATGGTATGTAAATAACAAAGCACAAAATCATTAGAGGAAATGGGAGTAAAAGACATAGGGGAGAAGGAACATGCTCTTGAAAATTGTATATACCAACATAGATAGAGTAAATAAACAATATTTGAGCTAAGAGATATACTTCAGCTTAAGGTCCCAGATATTGTCGCACTAACAGAGGACGACACTTTAAGAACATATTTTAAAATGAGGTACTGATTGCCAGGGGTTACTCAGTTTGGAGACGTGACAGGAAAAGCTAGGAAGGGAGGCAGTGGTGTGCTGGTGAAAGAACACCTGATGGTAAGAGAGTTAATAATTGAAAATCCTCGAGAAGTTGATATAATGGCATTGCAGGTCTGGAAATAGGATGATAAACTGATAATCGTAAATGCCTACAGCTCACCAGCAAGCAACACGTGGACAAAGGAGGAACTGGAGGACAAACAAGAAGGCCTCATAATGGTCGTGAGAGAGAATACAATAAAAGCAGATAAACATAAATCACAACTGTTGGTGCTGGGGGGACTTCAAACTTAAAAGCAATAAACTGGGAGCCTACGAAGCAAGAACGGAGAGCATTTGGACAGGCAGATTTGCAAACCTCATTCTGGAGACATTCATGAATCAACAGTGAAGCAGGCCACAAGAATGAGGGAAGATGTTCCATCAATACTGGATGTAATATTCACCAGGAAGAGAGTGACAATATCCTGTTGGAAATTAAATATACCTTGTCATATAATCTGGAAGAGAATGGGGGACATTGAAACAGTTGATAAACTCAATTTCAACAGAGGACACTATGGGGAACTTAGAAAATTCTTTAATGAGTTTAACTGGACAGACTTGTTACTAGGCAAGGAAGTAAATGAGATGTAGGCCAAATTTTGCCAAATATACGATGAAGGCACACAAACATTCATACCAATACAGAGATACAGTAATAGAAAACAGGATTGGTTCAACAGAAATTGTGAGAGGGCCAGAGAGGAAAATAAGAAAATGGGTTCAATATTGGAAGAGGCCTCACCCGCAAACATACCAGCATTACAAACAAGCAAAAAACAATCACACATCAGTGAGAAGAGAGGCAGAAAGGAACGTTGAGAAAGGTATAGGAGACAAATATAAAACAGATCCAGGCCTTGTCTATAAATTCATTCAAAGCAAGCTGCATAAAAAGCTAAAATCCAGAGATTGAGAATGGAGAACAGAACTACTGAGAATGAAAAAGAAATGTATGAAATACTAAATGAACAGTTCCGAAGTGTGTTTGTACAAAATTAAGATTTCAGAGAGCCGGACCAAATACCAATTCCAGAAAATGCCATAGAATACATAGAGGTATCTTTAGACGAAGTGGAAAAATTAGTCATGGGGATAGGAAAAAATAAAGCAGTTGGACCTGATGGAGTTTCACCTTGGGTGCTATTAGAATGTGCAGCGGAACTGAGCATTCCATTCCAATTAATATTCCAGACATCCTTGTGTATCTTATTCCAGACATCCTTGGAATCTTAGTAAATATATGGAAAAGGGCAACCATAGTACCCATTTATAAAAATGGTAGTCGAGAGGAACCTCTAAATTATAGACCCGTATCATTAACAATCGTCGTAGTCAAAACACTAGAAAAATATAGTTAAAGCCAAATGGGTTGGACACCTAGAGAGTAATAACATAATAACGAACAGATAGTATGGTTTTTGAACAGGAAGATCCTGTGTAACAAGTCTACTTAACTTTAATGATAGAGATACTACAGGAAACAGATGGTTGGGTTGACTGTGCTTATCTGTACGTAAAAAAAAAGGCTTTTGGTAGAGTCCCACACAAGAGGCTGTTCTGGAAGCTGGAACATGCTGGAGGGGGGGGGGACAGGGAGACTTCTGAAATGGCTGAACAATTTTTCTGAGAGATGAGTGCGGTAGTTAGAGACAATGTATTTGACTGGAGGATTGTTATTAACGGAGTAGGTTATAGGTTATCTTGAGATGATTTCGGGGCTTTAGTGTCCCCGCGGCCCGGTCCTCGACCAGGCCTCCACCCGCAGGAAGCAGCCCGTGACAGCTGACTAACACCCAGGTACCTATTTTACTGCTAGGTAACAGGGGCATAGGGTGAAAGAAACTCTGCCCATGGTTTCTCTTCGGCGCCCGGGATCGAACCCGGGACCACAGGGTCACAAGTCCAGTGTGCTGTCCGCTTGGCCGACCGGCTCCCACAGGGTACTCCGACCGGAGTACCACAGGGTTCAGTTCTTGCACCAGTAATGTTCATCGTCTACATAAACCATCTACCAGAGGGAATACAGAATTATAAGAACATGTTTGCGGATGATGCTAAGATACTGGGGAAGATAGGAGACGCAGACGATTGTAATGCCCTTCAAATTGATCTAGATAAAATATGTGATTGGAGCGTCAAGTGGTATATGGAACTCAACGTGAATAAATGCCATGTTATGGAATGTGGAATCGGAGAAAATAGACCACACACAACTTACAAATTATGTGGAAAGAAACTACAGAACTCTAATAAAGAACGAGACCTAGAGGTGGTTTTGGATATTAAACTGTCGCCACAGGAACACATAAAGAACATGTTGACCAGACCACACACTAGAAGGTGAAGGGACGACGACGTTTCGACGTTTCACAATCGACATGAGAATGGTCCAGGATGGACCGAAACATAGTCGTCACTTCACCTTCTAGTGTGTGGTCTGGTCAACATACTGTAGCCACGTTATTGTGACTCATCGCCTGCCCATAAAGAACATTGTGAGAGGAGCATTTGCGTCGCTTTCCAACTTCAGACTTGCTGTTAATTATATGGATGGTGAAATGCTAAAGAAACTGTTCATGACTTTTGTGAGACCAAAATTGGAATATGCAGCAGTTGTCTGGTGTCCAAATCTCAAGAAGCACATAGATCAACTGGAAAGGGTGCAACGGCATGCTACAAAATGGCTTACGGAACTGAAAAACAAAAGTTACGAGGAAAGACTAGAGGCGTTAAAAGTACCATAACCAGAAGATAGCAGAATGAGAGGTGATATGATCGCCACTTACAAAATACTTAAAGGAATAGACCAAATTGACAAAGAGGAATTCCTGAAACCATTAACTTCACGAACAAGAGGTCACAGATTCAAGCTATGAAAACAAAGATGCTGAACAAATATTATAAAATGTCTTTTGCAAACTGAGTGGTAGAGGGTTGGAACAAGTTAAGTGAGAAGATGGTGGAGTAATTTAACCGTCAGTAATTTAAAAATGTTATACGACAAAGAGTACTGGGAAGACGGGACACCACGAGCGTAGCTCTCTTCCTGTAACCACACTTAGGTAATTTCACTTAGGTAATAACACACACACTCCCCGGAAATGGAGCCCGTAGCAGTTGTCTATGTTGTTGTTGTTTTAAATTTAGCTATTCAGAACGAAATGTCCATGTAGCACGGGCTATGGTGAGCCCGTAAAACGCAGTTGTCTAACTCACAGGAACCTATATAATACTGGGTGAACAGACACATCAGGTGAAAAAACTGCCTATTTCTTTCTGTCGTGAGGTGTGTGCCTATGGGAGTGTGCCTGTACTCGCCTAGTTGTGCTTGCTGGGGTAGAGCTCTGGCTCTTTGGTCCCGCCTCTCAACTGTCAGTCAACTGGTGTACAGGTTCCTGAGCCTACTGGGTTCTATCATATCTACATTTGAAATTGTGTATGGAGTCAGCCTCCACCACATCACTGCCTAATGCATTCCATCCGTTAACTACTTTGACACTGAAAAAGTTCTTTCTAACGTCTCTGTGGCTCATTTGGGAACTCAGTTTCCACTTGTGTCCCCTTGTTCGTGTTCCACCCCTGCTAAAGAGTTTGTTTTTGTCTCCCCTTACTCTTCTGTTTTCCAGGGACGTGAGGTTCAGCTCCTTTAGCCTTTCCTCGTAGCTCATACCTCTCTGTGGGAGTGTGTGTATCAGCATGTTTGTTAACTTGAGTAAGTTTAAAATAAGTTAAAGACCTATTTATTAGCATTTCTCCTAGATTCATGAATTTCTACATTACAACAAGCCTCCAGATTACATAATACAACCCAATACACAACACTATATCATACAATTATAAGCATTATACACAGATAAAAAAAAACAAATCATAAATATTATTAAAAAAATCATTTCCATCGCATTTTTACCTGTGAAGAAATAGGCTTGCAACGCGCTTGGCTGATCAAAGCTCAACTGCAAGTGCAATAAAACGCCTACTTTCGTCCTTGGGAATTTTCGCTGCAATATTCATGTCTGTCAACAGGAAGCAAGACTGTCTCAATATTAGTCTTGAATAAATAGTAAAATTATAACATTATGTTTGTATAAACAGTATTTTTTTTAATATATAAGTTGCATTTTTTTGTAATGTATTTCGAAGAAAACAAAATTGAAATATATGTTGTCATTTTTTAATGTCTTTTTGCAGATTTTTTTTTGGGGGGGAATATATGTTGCGAAAGTTTTCAGTTGAATATTGTACTTTGTAAATTGAATGTAGTAGATTTGGATAATAAAATTAGATTTATAATTTATTAGCGTGTATTTTGTCTAGTCTTACTTCTCTGTCTAACGTACGCTCTCTAACGTCTAACCTACCCTTGCCTGTCTGACCTACTCTGCCTGTCTAGCCTACCCTGCCTGTCTAGCCTACCCTTGCCTGTCTGACCTACTCTGCCTGTCTAGCCTACCCTGCCTGTCTAACTTACCCCTGCCTGTCTGACCTACTCTGCCTGTCTAGCCTACCCTGCCTGTCTAACCTACCCTTGCCTGTCTGACCTACTCTGCCTGTCTAGCCTACCCTGCCTGTCTAACCTACCCTTGCCTGTCTGACCTACTCTGCCTGTCTAGCCTACCCTGCCTGTCTAACCTACCCTTGCCTGTCTGACCTACTCTGCCTGTCTAGCCTACCCTGCCTGTCTAACCTACCCTTGCCTGTCTAACTTAACCCTGCCTGTCTAGCCTACCCTTGCCTGTCTAACTTACCCCTGCCTGTCTAGCCTACCCTGCCTGTCTAGCCTACCCTGCCTGTCTAGCCTACCCTTGCCTGTCAAGCCAACCCTTGCCTGTCTAGCCTACCCTTGCCTGTCTAGCCTACCCTTGCCTGTCTAGCCTACCCTTGCCTGTCTAGCCTACCCTTGCCTGTCAAGCCAACCCTTGCCTGTCTAGCCTACCCTTGCCTGTCTAGCCTACCCTTACCTGTCTAGCCTACCCTTGCCTGTCTAGCCTACCCTTACCTGTCTAGCCTACCCTGCCTGTCTAGCCTACCCTTGCCTGTCAAGCCAACCCTTGCCTGTCTAGCCTACCCTTACCTGTCTAGCCTACCCTTGCCTGTCTAGTTTAACTTACCTGTCCGTTGACTTCACTTCTAATGAGATTGTTCATCCGGCTGCCTCTCCGTGCGGACGGGTCCAGGAGGCTCTCGGCTTCCTAAGAGGCTTTAATGTCTTCCTCCTGCGTCCGGCTCCTCCCTATCCACTATTCCCAAGCTGGCTCCTGCGTCAAGGACTATATACACATGTTTTTTTTTTCACGAGCTCTCGTGGTAAGGGGCTTCTTCATGTGTCCTCATGGTAAGGGGCTTCCTCACGAGTCCTCATGGTGGGGGCTTCTTCACGAGTCCTCATGGTAAGGGGCTTCCTCACGAGTCCTCATGGTGGGGGCTTCTTCTCGAGTCCTCATGGTAGGGGCTTCCTCTCGAGTCCTCATGGTAAGGAGCTTCTTCTCGAGTCCTCATGGTAGGGGCTTCCTCTCGAGTCCTCATGGTAAGGAGCTTCTTCTCGAGTCCTCATGGTAGAGGCTTCCTCACTAGTCCTCATGGTAGGGGCTTCCTCTGAGTCCTCATGGTGGGGGCTTCCTCACGAGTCCTCATGGTAGAGGCTTCCTCGAGACACAATTTCTTGTAAACAATGAAATTGCCAGTTTTAAGTCCGATGATCTTCTGCACAGAGTCAGTTGTTAATCTGACATTGGTAAACAACACACATACAAATCCTGGATAAACACGCACTCCTGCTGGACTTGAATCCTGTAGAAATATAAGGACTCCTGATTCACCAGCTTCCAACAGGAGTTAGTACGCCTGTCTTATCACCCTCCCATAGGAATCAGGATTCCTACGAAATCCGCCACCGATACACTTCCCTTCTGCTACGGGATTAAACTTGGCAACGAGTACGTTGCTAAGACTCCTGTGTCCTCGATAATCTTAATAGGATGCTGAGGAGACAGGCGTGAGTCTTCACAGGAGTGGTGAAGATCTTATACGCGATGATTTAATTATTTAAACGCCAATATTTAGGCCCCAATAGTGTACTGAATTATGTGATAGGAGCCATTGAGGGTGATTGTCTAAAATGATTATAGTGATTGTTTCTTAAATGATTGTTTCTGCTTGTAGAGATTGTCTCCGACTTCCTATGGCCAGGTTCTGGACTACCTATCGTTAGGATTCCATGCTTATGTGATTTCCTCTCAATGTTCCCCGACATGAACAAGGATAATTGATATCTTGCAACATTCTTGCTGTTTTCGTGCAGGTTTTTAGCTGTTCTATAGCTGTTCTTTCTGTTATCTTCCAGTTAAATTGTTATTTTCCTCCTGTTCTCGTGGTGTTCTCGTGCTGTTCTGTCGGTGTTATATTTCTATTCTCTCTAACGTATTTGTTCACCCGTGCACTTGCTCCAGCCTTTTTTATTATATTAGGATATCATGTAATCCAGGGCAAGGATTTGTAAGATAAAATTATGAATTAATCCCCCTAAGTAGGATGAATTAAGCTTATGAGTGAGATTACCAATTTTTTTTCCCCAGCATCGTGTTTTATTAAAGTTTTGTAAGAGTTTTTTTGGTAAGAGTTTAAGGTAACTCTTACCTTAACTTGAGGTGATTCCTTGAGGTGACTCCGGGGCTTAGCGACCCCGCGGCCCGGTCGTCGCCAGGCCTCCTTGTTGCTGGACTGGTCAACCAGCCCAGTCAACCTGGTCACCTAGAACCTTGAGATACGATGAAATTGGTTCCAATTGTTTTTCTTTTCTTAATTATTCTTTTATTTTTGGTCACGAGTTTTTGTTTTCGTTTGTTTAAAAGTAATTAAGTCTGTTTTAATGTGCTAAGTGTTTATATGAGTGTTAGGCTTTCTCTCTCTCAGAACCTGACTTTCTCTCTTTCTCTCTCAGGGTGGAGGGAGTATATATATATATATATATATATATATATAATATATATATTATATATATATATATAGATAATATATATATATAATATATATATATATATATATATAATATATATATATATATATATATATATGCAAACAAGCCTGAATGGTCCCCAGGACTAGATACAACTGAAAACTCACACCCCAGAAGTGACTCGAACCCATACTCCCAGGAGCAACGCAACTGGTATGTACAGGGATGCTTAAACCACTTGACCATCACGACCGGACAAAGGAAGTGATAGCCTGAGCTATATGAACCACTTCCCCGCCGGCACCTGGATGGTAATCTTGGGCATAGAATTTTTCAAATCACCTCATTTTTTGGGGCAACACGTGAGGACACAAATGCAAACAAGCCTGAATGGTCCCCAGGACTAGATACAACTGAAAACTCACACCCCAGAAGTGACTCGAACCCATACTCCCAGAGCAACGCAACTGGTATGTACAGGGATGCCTTAAACCACTTGACCATCACGACCGGACAAAAGGAAGTGTTTTTCAGTTGTATCTAGTCCTGGGGACCATTCAGGCTTGTTTGCATTTGTGTTCCTCACGTGTTGGCCCCAAAAAATGAGGTGATTTGATAAAATGCTATGCCCAAGATAACCATCCAGGTGCCGGCGGGGAAGTGGTTCATATAGCTCAGGCTATCACTTCCTTTTTGTCCGGTCGTGATGGTCAAGTGGTTAAGGCATCCCTGTACATACCAGTTGCGTTGCTCCTGGGAGTATGGGTTCGAGTCACTTCTGGGGTGTGAGTTTTT
>WNGS01166011.1:24424211-24426909 GCA_020271785.1 Procambarus virginalis | reverse complement strand
CGCTTTTAATTCATAAATAGGGGGTTCGGCGGCTGGATTAACGAGCTTGGACCTTTGTTTATAAGGACGTGCTGTACCTCCGGCAGCACTTATAGCCAAATCTGAGTCTGTGTATGGCTACTGCAATGTCCTGGATAGCTTTTTGCCAGGCATAAAAGAGTAGTACCCAGTGGCTTATTCGTACCATATCGCAGTGGATCTTCCTTCCGTGGCGACTTTTGATAGTTGGGAGTATATTTTTCTTGATTTGATCCTTAACCTGTGAAAAACTTGGGGGTATTTTAACCTGTACAACAGGTAGAGCAGTGGCAGTTTTTGCTAATGAGTCTGCCTTTTCATTATCATCTATGCCAGTGTGACTTGGTATCCAATTTAGGGTGATTGGCAACTCTGATTGTGTGCCTCTTGTCCTATATGTAGGATTTCTTTGATGAGTTGAATATTATCACTATGCTGGCTGAATAACAATGCCTGGAGCGAAGATTTAGAGTCGGTATGAATGATAACATCATGTAAATTATTCTCAATTGTATAATTTATAGCCTCTTTTAGGGCATATAATTATGTTTGCAATGTTGAGCACCCACTATACATGCTCCAGTAAGCTTCATGGTTGTCAGTGTAAACTGCTGCCCCCGGCGGAATCTCCTTCTTGGTCAACTGATCCATCTGTGAAGATGTGAGGGGTTGTAGGTCTTGGGATCTTTTCCATTTGTTGTTCTATGATTGCTTTGAGCCTCTGCGAGTCACATGCTGATTTTTTTACGTGGTAATCCTTCAGTGATCATCTTTAGACTCGAGTCTTCCCATGGAGGAGGCTGCCGAAAGTGTTGATATGGTCTATCTTCTCCTTTGTTTTTAATGGTCCGTTTCAAGTCCATTTTCTCTAGAATCTTGACCAGATTATCCGTCCATGCACTTGTTCTATATTGAAGGTTACTGTGAAGCGTTCTGTGTAAGCTATCTTTGATTGGCAAAGTGGTGGTTCCAACAATTTTTTCTGTTATGGTGGTTATTCTTTGTTTGATCCCGTTTTCTAAGTCTGGTAAGTTGGTGTACATTCTTAGATTCTCTCGATGCATTCATATAGGGACTCCCAGCATTGTTCTGAGGGCATCATTTTGTGATACTGAGTTTCTCCCATTGGTTATCACTGCGGGATGTAAGAACAGGAGCAGCATTGTACATGAGTGACCTAACTGCTTGAACGTAGTACATTTTGAGTACTGGTAGAGATACACCATCTCTAAGACTGGTCAGGGAGCGCAAAGCTGAGTTTCTGGCTTTACAACGTTGCCGAAGATATTCAATTTCTTGAGTGAATTTCATCTGGCTGTCTATTATGACTCTTAGGTATTGAAAAGAGGTAACCCACTCAATTTCGTGTCCTTGTATTGTGTGTCTGATGTCTTGAGTTCTCATTTTAACGGCCATTGCTTTGGTTTTATTGTTGTTTATTTTCACTGCTGTGCGTTCCGCTTCCCTGCTGATAATATCTAGGCATTTTTGTGCATGGTTCCTGGCGCCTTTGCAATTGATGATGACCACAAAATCGTCTGCATAGTTAAGCAGTTTGGCTTTTGGAACCTTGAGTTCATGAATTGTTCCATGAGACAGTTGAAGAGGAAGGGGCTTAGTATTCCTCCTTGCGGAGTCCCATCTCCCAGCCTATTTGAGGAGGATATTTTTCCTTTGAAATTTACTTTAGTTCTCGGTTATGTTTTGGCTCCTGTATACATTGAAGATGGACAGCATTGAATTTCTCGTAGTGAGGGTTAACCCATAATTTCGACGTCCTCACCACAATTAGACAAGTTTGTGATTGGCATGGCACTGATATGATTTCCTACTAGTATAGCAGTGCCTCTGGTGCCACCTTGTGCAATTCGGCAGTAGTAACCTTGATATCCTGGGATATTGATACTTCTTTCAGTCCTGGTAAGTGTTTCTTGAAGTAAAACAATAGAGATGTTGTTTCGGAGAACCACTGTTCTGAGTGTTTGAACTTTGTTTCTGAATCCTTGAGGCCGAAAGGCCAACACCCAGCCCGTCCTCATAAACAAATGCCAAAGTCTATTCCATGCGCCCGCCAAACTCGCTGTTTATGAATAAAAAACTGTTTACACACGACTCACAACTGATGACGTCCGAACACTTCCGTAACAAGTGCTTCACTGACGACTTGTGTTCGACCACGTACTACAAATACAAATAATCAGCAAAAGAACCTAAACATCTAACCTAACCTAACCTAACTAGTTCCTAAATATGCTAATATATAATAAAATTAATTTATATTTGAGAAACGTTTTGTTTTGAATGAACAGAATGTCAAAAATTGATGAATGCGTCTTTGGGGTCGACCGCTGGATGGAATGGACTTGGTCTGAGGACGGGTTGCAACCCCAGACTAATGAATAGTTGTCAAGGTGAGGTGGTGAGTTGTTGACCGTCTAAGGTCAAACAGAACCTGACCTCAGAACAGCTCCTGGTCGTCGGACCTCTCGCTTCCTTGACCTCTAAAACGATCCTTACCAGCTAAGTCATATATTTATTGGTATTGATTTTGTTTATTTAGAAAATGACCAAAGTCGTCAGAATTAGACGAATTATTCGTGACAATTCATACAAGTCGTCAGAAATATGACTGGACGGAACAGGTATTTATTAGCGTAAATCAAATTTACATTTAGCTAGA
>WNGS01166011.1:24409211-24419211 GCA_020271785.1 Procambarus virginalis | reverse complement strand
TCACTTCCTTATGTCCGGTCGTGATGGTCAAGCGGATTAAGGCGCCCTGTAGTTACCAGTTGCTTGCTCCTGGGAGTATGGGTTCGAGTCACTTCTGGGGTGTGAGTTTTCAGTTGTATCTAGTCCTGGGGACCATTCAGGCTTGTTTGCATTTGTGTTCCTCACGTGTTGCCCCAAAAAATGAGGTGATTTGATAAAATGCTATGCCCAAGATAACCATCCAGGTGCCGGCGGGGAAGTGGTTCATATAGCTCAGGCTATCACTTCCTTATGTCCGGTCGTGATGGTCAAGCGGATTAAGGCGCCCTGTAGTTACCAGTTGCTTTGCTCCTGGGAGTATGGTTCGAGTCACTTCTGGGGTGTGAGTTTTCAGTTATATATATATATATATATATATATATATATATATATTATATATATATATAANAAACAGGTATGATAGTGAACAAGGAGCTTTAAAACTAGGCATGATAGTGAACAAGGAGCTTTAAACTAGGCATGATAGTGAACACGGAGCTTTAAAACTAGGCATGATAGTGAACAGGAGCTTTAAAACTAGCATGATAGTGACACACGGCTTTAAACTAGGCATGATATGAACAAGGAGCTTTAAAACTAGGCATGATAGTGAACAAGGAGCTTTAAAACTAGGCATGATAGTGAACAAGGAGCTTTAAAACTAGCATGATAGTGAACACGGAGCTTTAAACTAGGCATGATAGTAAACAAGGACAGGAATCATTGCTTTAAACAACCGGCGGTAGAAAGTCGGGATCCAAGAGCCAACGCTCGACCCTGCAGGCACAACTAGATGAGTACACAACGGACGTACTTTCGTTACACAGACATTGTCTTCACTCTTTGTCACGAAATGATGTTTTTCTCTGTGGCCCAAAATGATGGTGAATCTCTGTATCACAAAATGATGGTGTTATCTCTGTGGCCCAATGATGGTGATATCTCTGTGTCACAAAGTGATGGTGTTATCTCTGTGGAACGTCTTTCTCTCACCGCTGGTTCAGCCATGACTCCAGAGAGCTCTGATCCTCGCCGTGATTGAGGCGTGAGAAAAGGCTTTGTTTATTTTCCTTTGCTGCAAATTCTCTGACGATGTGTGATATGTCTTTTGGTGATTCTCATACACACACACACACACCACCCACACTGTGTGTGTGTGTGCTTACCTAATTGCCTAATGTGCTTGCGGGGGTTGAGCTTTGGCTCGTTGGTCCCGCTCTCAACTGTCAATCAACTGGTGTACAGATTCCTGAGCCTACTGGGCTCTATCATATCTACTTGAAACTGTGTATGGAGTCAGCCTCCACCACATCACTGCCTAATGCATTCCATTTATTAACTACTCTGACACTGAAAAAATTTTTTCTACGTCTCTGTGGCTCAGCTGGGTACTAAGTTTCCACCTGTGTCCCCTTGTTCGTGTTCCACCCGTTCTGAAGAGTTTGTCTTTGTCCACCCTATCAATTCCCCTGAGAATTTTGTAGGTAGTTATCATATCTCCCCTTACTCTTCTGTTTTCCAGGGATGTGAGGTTCAGCTCCTTTAACCTTTCCTCGTAGCTCATTCCTCTCAGTTCCGGCACGAGCCTCGTGGCATACCGTTGAATCTTCTCTAGCTTTGTCTTGTGTTTAACTAGGTAAATCCTGGCCGTATCCTGGCCGGGGAGGATTTACTGGGCGCAATTCCTTAACTGTAGCCTCTGTTTAACGCAACAGTAAAATGTGTACTTGGATGAAAAAACGATTCTTCGCGGCTGGGGATCGTATTCCAGGGACCTGCCCGAAACGCTACGCGTACTAGTGGCTGTACAAGAATGTAACAACTCTTGTATATATCTCAAAAAAAAAAAAAAAAAAAAAAAAAAAAAAAAAAAAAAAAAAAAAAAAAAAAAAAAAAAAAAAAGTATGGACTCCAGGCTGGAGCTGCATACTCCAGGATTGGTCTTACATAAGTGGTATACAGGGTTCTGAAAGATTCCTTACACAAGTTTCTAAAGGCAGTTCTTATGTTGGCCAGTCTAGCATATGCCGCTGATGATAATCTTTTGATGTGGGCCTCTGGGGACAGGTTCGGTGTGATATCAACCCCCAAACCTTTCTCTCTATTTGACTCTTGCAGGATTTCACCTCCCAGATGATACCCCATCACACACAAATCTGTGTGTGTGTGTGTGTGTGTGTGTGTGTGTGTGTGTGTGTGTGTAATAAAAACCATTTTGATTAATAGAAGAGTAGTTCAGTAAGATTATTCATCTTCACTTACTACATGTAAACAGTTTACCACTCATCCCTGTCACATGGGGACAGATCTGTCCACACTGTATTGCATGACAGTACCGTCCACGGTAATAAAAGACAAGAGCGTCACATGTACAATTAGGCGATCAAACATACTCGTATCAGAATGTATTTTGGATTCTCAGGAGTAACAGGACTTTCAACCCCTCGAAATGAAATGATTGATCATGGGTTCGACTCACTATGTAGGAGTCGAACCCCCCTGTGTTGGGTTCTGCATCCTTCCCTTCACGGGGGATGATGTGGAACTTTTGTAGGCCGTGTAATTCTGTAGACTCATTTCTGTGGTTTACGCATTCTGAAGATCTGGTATTTGGAAAAGTAAACTTTACAGTCTCAGATAAAGACTATACAGTTTACTTTCCAGTCTTTACTGCAAAGTAAAGCCACAAAGTAAATCTTTGCCACTCTGTTTGGAAGTTGTATAATCCCTGCTACACTTCCTTGATCCCAGAGCCAGGTGATGGGTGAGGCTGCTCTATATCTGTCAGAGCCAGGTGATGGGTGAGGCTGCTCTATATCTGTCAGAGCCAGGTGATGGGTGAGGCTGCTCTATATCTGTCAGAGCCAGGTGATGGGTGAGGCTGCTCAGTTTCTATCAGAGCCAGGTGATGGGTGAGGCTGCTCTGTTTCTATCAGAGCCAGGTGATGGGTGAGGCTGCTCTATTTCTGTCAGAGCCAGGTGATGGGTGAGGCTGCTCTATATCTGTCAGAGCCAGGTGATGGGTGAGGCTGCTCTATATCTGTCAGAGCCAGGTGATGGGTGAGTCTGCTCTATGTCTGTCAGAGCCAGGTGATGGGTGAGGCTGCTCTATATCTGTCAAAGCCAGGTGATGCGTGAGTCTGCTCTATATCTGTCAGAGCCAGGTGATGGGTGAGTCTGCTCTATATCTGTCAGAGCCAGGTGATGGGTGAGTCTGCTCTATATCTGTCAGAGCCAGGTGATGGGTGAGTCTGCTCTATATCTGTCAGAGCCAGGTGATGGGTGAGGTTGCTCTATTTCTGTCAGAGCCAGGTGATGGGTGAGGCTGCTCTATATCTGTCAGAGCCAGGTGATGGTTGAGTCTGCTCTATATCTGTCAGAGCCAGGTGATGGGTGAGTCTGCTCTATTTCTGTCAGAGCCAGGTGATGGGTGAGTCTGCTCTATATGTGTCAGAGCCAGGTGATGGGTGAGTCTGCTCTATATCTGTCAGAGTCAGGTGATGGGTGAGGCTGCTCTATATCTGTCAGAGTCAGGTGATGGGTGAGTCTGCTCTGTTTCTATCAGAGCCAGGTGATGGGTGAGGCTGCTCTATATCTGTCAGAGCCAGGTGATGGGTGAGGCTGCTCTGTTTCTATCAGAGCCAGGTGATGGGTGAGGCTGCTCTGTTTCTATCAGAGCCAGGTGATGGGTGAGGCTGCTCTATATCTGTCAGAGCCAGGTGATGGGTGATGCTGCTCTATATCTGTCAGACCAGGTGATGAGTGATGCTGCTCTATTTCTGTCAGAGCCAGGTGATGGTTGAGGCTGCTCTATATCTGTCAGAGCCAGGTGATGGGTGAGGCTGCTCTATATCTGTCAGAACCAGGTGATGGGTGAGTCTGCTCTATATCTGTCAGAGCCAGGTGATAGGTGAGGCTGCTCTGTTTCTATCAGAGCCAGGTGATGGTTGAGGCTGCTCTATATCTGTCAGAGCCAGGTGATGGTTGAGGCTGCTCTATATCTGTCAGAACCAGGTGATGGGTGAGTCTGCTCTATATCTGTCGGAGCCGGGTGATGGGTGAGGCTGCTCTATATCTGTCAGAGCCAGGTGATGGGTGAGGCTGCTCTAAATCTGTCAGTGCCAGGTGATGGGTGAGGCTGCTCTATATCTGTCAGAGCCAGGTGATGGGTGAGTCTGCTCTATATCTGTCAGAGCCAGGTGATGGGTGAGTCTGCTCTATATCTGTCAGAGCCAGGTGATGGGTGAGTCTGCTCTATATCTGTCAGAGCCAGGTGATGGGTGAGTCTGCTCTATATCTGTCAGAGCCAGGTGATGGGTGAGTCTGCTCTATATCTGTCAGAGCCAGGTGATGGGTGAGGCTGCTCTATATCTGTCAGAGCCAGGTGATGGGTGAGTCTGCTCTATATCTGTCAGAGCCAGGTGATGGGTGAGTCTGCTCTATATCTGTCAGAGCCAGGTGATGGGTGAGGCTGCTCTATTTCTGTCAGAGCCAGGTGATGGGTGAGGCTGCTCTATATCTGTCAGAGCCAGGTGATGGGTGAGGCTGCTCTATTTCTGTCAGAGCCAGGTGATGGGTGAGGCTGCTCTATATCTGTTAGAGCCAGGTGATGGGTGAGTCTACTCTATATGTGTCAGAGCCAGGTGATGGGTGAGGCTGCTCTATTTCTGTCAGAGCCAGGTGATGGGTGAGGCTGCTCTATTTCTGTCAGAGCCAGGTGATGGGTGAGGCTGCTCTATTTCTGTCAGAGCCAGGTGATGGGTGAGGCTGCTCTATTTCTGTCAGAGCCAGGTGATGGGTGAGGCTGCTCTATTTCTGTCAGAGCCAGGTGATGGGTGAGTCTGCTCTATTTCTGTCAGAGCCAGGTGATGGGTGATGCTGCTCTATTTCTGTCAGAGCCAGGTGATGGGTGAGTCTGCTCTATATCTGTCAGTGCCAGGTGATGGGTGAGTCTGCTCTATATCTGTCAGAGCCAGGTGATGGGTGAGGCTGCTCTATATCTGTCAGAGCCAGGTGATGGGTGAGTCTGCTCTATATCTGTCAGAGCCAAGTGATGAGTGAGGCTGCTCTATATCTGTCAGAGCCAGGTGATGGGTGAGTCTGCTCTATATCTGTCAGAGCCAGGTGATGGGTGAGTCTGCTCTATATCTGTCAGAGCCAGGTGATGGGTGAGGCTGCTCTATTTCTGTCAGAGCCAGGTGATGGGTGAGGCTGCTCTATATCTGTCAGAGCCAGGTGATGGGTGAGGCTGCTCTATTTCTGTCAGAGCCAGGTGATGGGTGAGGCTGCTCTATATCTGTCAGAGCCAGGTGATGGGTGAGTCTGCTCTATATCTGTCAGAGCCAGGTGATGGGTGAGTCTGCTCTATTTCTGTCAGAGCCAGGTGATGGGTGAGTCTGCTCTATATCTGTCGGAGCCGGGTGATGGGTGAGGCTGCTCTATATCTGTCAGAGCCAGGTGATGGGTGAGGCTGCTCTAAATCTGTCAGAGCCTGGTGATGGGTGAGGCTGCTCTATATCTGTCAGAGCCAGGTGATGGGTGAGTCTGCTCTATATCTGTCAGAGCCAGGTGATGGGTGAGTCTGCTCTATATCTGTCAGAGCCAGGTGATGGGTGAGTCTGCTCTATATCTGTCAGAGCCAGGTGATGGGTGAGGCTGCTCTATTTCTGTCAGAGCCAGGTGATGGGTGAGTCTGCTCTATATCTGTCAGAGCCAGGTGATGGGTGAGGCTGCTCTATTTCTGTCAGAGCCAGGTGATGGGTGAGGCGGCTCTATTTCTGTCAGAGCCAGGTGATGGGTGAGGCTGCTCTATTTCTGTCAGAGCCAGGTGATGGGTGAGTCTGCTCTATATCTGTTAGAGCCAGGTGATGGGTGAGTCTACTCTATATGTGTCAGAGCCAGGTGATGGGTGAGGCTGCTCTATTTCTGTCAGAGCCAGGTGATGGGTGAGGCTGCTCTATTTCTGTCAGAGCCAGGTGATGGGTGAGGCTGCTCTATTTCTGTCAGAGCCAGGTGATGGGTGAGGCTGCTCTATTTCTGTCAGAGCCAGGTGATGGGTGAGGCTGCTCTATTTCTGTCAGAGCCAGGTGATGAGTGAGGCTGCTCTATATCTGTCAGAGCCAGGTGATGGGTGAGTCTGCTCTATATCTGTCAGAGCCAGGTGATGGGTGAGTCTGCTCTATTTCTGTCAGAGCCAGGTGATGGGTGAGTATGCTCTATATCTGTCAGAGCCAGGTGATGGGTGATGCTGCTCTATTTCTGTCAGAGCCAGGTGATGGGTGAGTGTGCTCTATATCTGTCAGAGCCAGGTGATGGGTGATGCTGCTCTATATCTGTCAGAGCCAGGTGATGAGTGATGCTGCTCTATTTCTGTCAGAGCCAGGTGATGGGTGATGCTGCTCTATATCTGTCAGAGCCAGGTGATGAGTGATGCTGCTCTATTTCTGTCAGAGCCAGGTGATGGGTGAGGCTGCTCTATATATGTCAGAGCCAGGTGATGAGTGATGCTGCTCTATTTCTGTCAGAGCCAGGTGATGGGTGAGGCTGCTCTATATATGTCAGAGCCAGGTGATGGGTGAGGCTGCTCTATTTCTGTCAGAGCCAGGTGATGGGGGTGATGATATTTGCTATTTCTGTCTGAAAATCTGTCTACAAACAACCATCAATACTCCGTTGCAAATTGCAATATTGCCTTCCAGAAAGGTTTCTATTGCGAGTTAAGATGCCTGCGGGGTGGTAGGATACACTTAAGCCTTAAAGATTTAAAGTCTTATTTCCAATGTTACTTTCTAAGACCTTATTGATACCCTCGTTTCAGAAGACTAGAAAGTATTAAATAAAATGATCAGTAAAAAGGATCACAGTCGTTGCAATATTCTATTCCTAGATTCAACAAGTATGTAACAATTTTCGAAACCTGTACATCTTTCCTAAACCGTGGCCGTTTTGTTTGCAATTATTAAACAGTTTATGTGCATAACGAGGTTGTTTGTAACAATTATAACCCTGGGTTGTGAGGTTGCAAAGCTCGTAAACTGTTTAATAAATGTAAATCAAAGCCGCCATGATTGACAATGTACAGATTGATGTACAGGTTTCGCAAATAGTTGATGAATCCTAATACTGATCTGAAATCCAATTAATGAAGGCAACATCGGCTCAATTTACCATGTTGCAGTGTTTCGTAGACTGATGACACGTGTTAGGTTGACAGGTGTTAGGTGGACAGGTGTTAGGAGGACAGGTGTTAGCTGGACATAGCGCCCTTGCACAGGTATTGTCTCAGACGACATAGTAATGGTACATGGGAGACTGAAACGTCGCTACTACTTGATAATGATTCAGTATGGACCGAAACGTCGTCAATTCTTCATTTTAAAATGTGTGGGGTTGGGTGTCTATCTTTGTCCTGTTCTCTCTGTTTACATAGATGGCGTGGCGGTCGTCCTGTTCTCTCTGTTTACATAGATGGCGTGGCGGTCGTCCCACATTAGGGGAATTATTAAAGTAGTTTGGGCCACATTGTATACCCACTAAGCATTTATGACATTTAGTCGAGTTATTGGCAATCTCTGATGTCCGGATCATGTCCGTTCGATGGGTCATTAATCTTACCAGATGAGTTATTATAATTGGGTATTTCCTTGCAAGAAGTTTCAATTGACACGTTGTGGCTTTTGAGTTTCTGAATTCTTAAGGAACTCTTGCACATCCTTTCTTTTTCTATCTTTCTTTTCCTTAATAAGTCTACATTTCTTTTCCTCAATAGGTCTCTCTCTCTCTCTCTCTCTCTCTCTCTCTCTCTCTCTCTCTCTCTCTCTCTCTCTCTCTCTCTCTCTCTCTATCTATCTATCTATCTATCTATCTATTTATCTCTCTCTATCCAAGCCTTATTTTTCCACTATATACAACATGTGAATCCCTGTATATATAATATACATTTAACATTAACTACTTTTGTCAAACTCGTTAACAATCTATACAAAGAACACAAATTTCCCCGCTCGTTGAACGTCAATTGTTATTGTATTGCAAGAAAGAACTTGCAATTGCAGAGGCTAATGCAGGAATGTTTTCAAATGAGGGTGGTAGACCTTGACTGAGGTGTTGTGGTAAGCTCAAAAGTAGCAGCAACAGCAGCAGCAGCAGCTGAAGCAGCAGCTGGAGCAGCTGAAGCAGCTGGAGCAGCTGAAGCAGCTGGAGCAGCTGAAGCAGCTGGAGCAGCTGAAGCAGCTGGAGCAGCAGCTGAAGTAGCAGCAGCAGCTGGTGCAACAAAACCACCACCCCACTACCAGCACGTCTCAAATATTGAGCTCCTGATAATTGAGACACCCGTAAGAGAGCCTCGGACCCGGACCCATTAACTTGTCTGGCTCTCCGGGTAACCTTCGACGCCAGAGGGCAAAAACAACTACGGGCTCACCATAGCCCGTGCTACTTGGAACTTTGTTCCAGGTAGCGAATCTTTAACAACAACAACAGCCAGAGGGCGAGTGGGAGACCCGCTCTCAACACACCATTAAGGAACTACAACAACCAGTTCTCCTGCTGCCCAGGTCTTAAGATGCCTTGTTCCCCCCTTGTGTGGGAGGGGGGAGGTTAGGGAGTGGGGTGGAGATGATGAGAGTAGGATGCCCATTAGAGGGGAATATCTAGCCAGTCCCCAAAGATAGCGATACAGATATCGTGCACGCAGATAAAGATACCGTGCTTGCAAAAAAAAAAATATCTACAAGTTTTCTCAAATCACTCGATTCATATAGTTATGAGTCCAGAAACATCTAAGACATCAGCATTTAACTGCAGTTAAGGAGAAGTAATTCGGTCGTTTCAAGACGCCGTTCTGGTAAGCGTGATTGGTGAAGGAATTAAGATCCTCCATTTAACCCCATTCCAATTCCCTAAATAATGGGTTTTTGTTTCCAATATGTTGAGTTCTAAAGCCGATGAACTAGGAAACAGAACATCGGTGTAAGTGAAGGAGTTGCCCATTGCCTCTGGCTGATCTTAAATATACACTGAGAGGTGTAGATTCCGCTTCCCGGTGTTTATACACTGAGAATTTACTTTGCTGCTGGACTATGTTCAGAGCTATGGAACACGCTGGCTAGTTAGCAATCAATTATGGTCACCTTAACAACCCTCCAGTGGTTGATAGGCCGCGAGCTGTTGTTGTTGTTGTTGTTGTTTTAGGTTCAGCTACTCTGAACGAAATGTCCATGTAGCACGGGCTATGGTGAGCCCGTAAATGTGATGAGGGAGGTGATAAAGGAACTCGTAATTGGGTTCGGTTATACGCGATAACCTTGTTACTGTGATATTTAGGTCAGAGTCTTAAATGAAGGTGGGGTTTCCTACTTTTCCCCTATTTCTTTTCTCGCTTCTGTTTTAGCGCGCTGGTTTTAGTCTTGTTTTACTAACATTATCTTGGTGGCGGATATAGAGGCACAGTGTTCACTAGCGTGTCCCAGTCTTACACTGATTTTCTAACCATTGTAATCACTGTGGATTTTGCATTTAATGCAGTTGTTCTTGTTGGTTGAATGTTGAGTTTGATGTGTAGGGCTTCAGTTGCTTCACATTCCAGTAAGTAATGCAATCGTGGCATTTCATGAATCTGTTCCGCATATATGACACTCTTTAACTATTGGGTTTATTTCCTCTCAACCCGTCCTCACACTAGGCTGGTTAAAGCAGCGGTCGTCCTTGCCAGACGCATTCATCAATTTTAACATACTGTGTATTAAAAATTGGTTTGTTCTCATATATAAATTAATATTATTATACATACAAATTCTATGTATAGTTAGGCGTAGGTTAGGTTTGGTTAGGTATTTAGATTCTGTTGGCAATTATTTGTACTTTAAATACGTTGGTGAAGCATATATAAATTTTGTGGTTCGAACAGAGGACGTCAGCGAAGCACTGTTCCAGAAATGTTCAAAGTCCGTCATCAGTTGTGAGTCTTGTTTAAACCGCTTTT
>WNGS01166011.1:24376852-24389767 GCA_020271785.1 Procambarus virginalis | reverse complement strand
ATTTGCCTAGTTTTTGTACTCACTTAGTTGTGCTTGCGGGGGTTGAGGTTTGGATCTTTGGTCCGCTCTCGACTGTCAATCAACTGGTGTACAGATTGTGGAGCCTATTGGGCTCTATCATATCTTCATTGGAAACTGTATGGAGTCAGCCTTCACCACATCACTGCTACTGCATTCCATTTACTAACTACTCTGACACTGAAAACGTTTTCTAATCTCTGTGGTTCACTTGGGTACTCAGCTTCCACCTGTGTCCCCTTGTGCGCGTACCACCCGTGTTAAATAATCTCTCCTTTTCTACCCAATCAATTCCCAGAGGATTTTGTATGTGGTGATCATGTCTCCCAGGTCTTCTGTCTTCCAGCGAGTGAGGTGCAGTTCATGAAGCCTTTCCTCGTAACACACACACACACACACACACACACACACACACATGCTTCACACTGATTCTGTATAGAGCAAACCTTTCAACCTGAGGGTAGCGAGAGTGTTCGGCTTTTCTCTCGCTCACAGAGAGTCTTGAGAGCTCAACTCCTGAAGCCTGACCAGAAGCTTCTTCGCAAAGCTTCTCTCCTTGTAAGCTCATTCGTCAGTGTCTTGCGTAACAATCCGAACACATACAGTACCTTCCACGTGTCTTGTAGAATCATGCTGACGATACCATGCTAAGAGTGATCGTGTCGCAGTTGAGTTGCTTCGTGCATGATTCTTGTTAGAGAGAACATCACTATTGTCATTTATCATGAAATTGGAAGAAATTGCATACGATCACTAAACACATTCTCACATAAGTTAGAACATCGTTATTGGCATTAATTACGAAATTGGGAGAAACTGCCTTAGATTCTCAAACACTTTCTCATGTAAAAGAAGTGAATTTACATGGGATTTACATCTTTTATTGACGGCGAATGCGTGAGGCAAATATGTGATGCTCTCAGTGAATGCTGGGCGTCTCCCACACACCAGAATACTCTGCATATTTTCTGTTAACATCCCTCACTGGCAACATATGATATGCAGATCTAAATGGAAATGCTAATAGGAGAGCGAATAGCAAGGAAAATGTGTCCAGGATTCCCATGTTTCAGGTGTACTTCATTATAGTAGGGCCGTGTAATTCGCAGATTTCAGATGCACATTATGCTAATAGGGCCCATGTGATTCATATATTTCACATATGTATGACAGTAGGGTCATGTGATTCACCGTTTTCAGCCATATTTTATGCTAACAGGGCAATGTGATTCACATTTCAGGTATATTTTATACTAACAGGTTTATGTGATTCACATTTCAGGTGTATTTTATACTAACAGGTTTATGTGATTCACATTTCAGGTGTATTTTATACTAACAGGTTTATGTGATTCACATTTCAGGTGTATTTTATACTAACAGGTTTATGTGATTCACATTTCAGGTGTATTTTATACTAACAGGTTTATGTGATTCACATTTCAGGTGTATTTTATACTAACAGGTTTATGTGATTCACATTTCAGGTGTATTTTATGCTAACAGGGCAATGTGATTCACATTTCAGGTGTATTTTATACTAACAGGGCTATGTGATTCACATATTTCAGGAGCATTTTATGCTAACATGGCCATGTGATACACAGATTTCAAGTTCAATTATTGCTAGAAGGGCTGCGTGACGTATATGTTTCTAGTGTATTCGGATTCCAAGAATTTGAAAAAAGTGGATTTTTCCCAGCTTGTTTTGCAGGAGGCCATAAGGGATCAGGGAGCCGGGCTGCTGTGATCAGTCTGGGTGACGTTATTTTAAGGAAGATGCTGCTGAAGGGAAGATGTTTACATCTGGTAGAGGAAGCAGATGATGATGCTGTATCATAACAAGTAGTAGTAGTAGTAGGCATCCATCAGTCTCAGGAGACTATGGAGTTGCGCTCTGGTTGTCGGTCTGGAGTGGCCTCTCCAGGGCGCAAAGCCAGGGTAGGTTGATTCGGGGGAGAAGTTGTTACCCAGGCAGCAGGTCCCCCCTCTCCACGGCGCTGAAAGTCTCCAATGGAAAGGCATATGCCAATACGATTGGTTCCAGCGCCGTCGCAGGAACTGTGAGTTCCGGGGTTGACCTCGAAGGTGGTGAAGAAGGGCACAGGGACCCTCAACCCCGGAGACCGCCGTGGACGGGGCCGGAGAAGAACCACCCCATCGAGGGTATGAACAACCCCAGCCTCCTGAAGCAGAGCCTGGGGCCGCACGACCCTCGGGAGGTGGACGTCCCGGTCCCGCACCAACGGGTTCCACACAAGGATCGTCACAGCCCCTTACACCCGAGGCCGGCCTCCTTCAAGACCAAGTAGAAGGAAGAGTGATAATTATTAAATACAACAATTATTATTATGATAATAATATAATATCATAATAATAATATCACAGAGAGTCACAAGTAAAGGAGAGTTATATCAGCAGATTTACATCCAAATTTTTTATATTTAAAAGAAAAAACTATTTATTTTACTAGCCACATTGTTTGTCAGCCATATTATATCACCTACATTATGCCAACCGCACTATTCTAGAGCACATGATGATGACATGACATTGGCGATCACATTGTGTCAATATATGACAATGGCGATCACATTGTGTCAATATATGACAATGGTGATCACATTGTGTCAATATATGACAATGGTGATCACATTGTGTCAATATATGACAATGGCAATCACATTGTGTCAATATATGACAATGGCGATCACACTGTGTCAATATATGACAATGGCGATCACATTGTGTCAATATATGACAATGGCAATCACATTGTGTCAATATATGACAATGGCGATCACATTGTGTCAATATATGACAATGGCAATCACATTGTGTCAATATATGACAATGGCGATCACATTGTGTCAATATATGACAATGGCGATCACATTGTGTCAACATATGACAATGGCAATCACACTGTGTCAACATATGACAATGGTGATCATACTGTGTCAACATATGACAATGGCAATCACACTGTGTCAACATATGACAATGGTGATCACACTGTGTCAACATATGACAATGGCAATCACACTGTGTCAACATATGACAATGGTGATCACACTGTGTCAACATATGACAATGGCGATCACACTGTGTGGACTGCACACACTCAACCAAACTTTGCAATTTCACCTTTGTCATCAGAACGCAAAAATTGGCTTAATTCACCCCCCCCCCAAACATCGTATTCGTCAACTCACTCTATTATGCTCCTCATTTTCCAGGTCTTCAGCTTTTCTTCTGAAAATATGAATCTGGCGGTGTAATATTTTATGTTCGAAGCTTTTCACAGGAGAGAGAGAGAGAGAGAGAGAGAGAGAGAGAGAGAGAGAGAGAGAGAGAGAGAGAGAGAGAGAGAGAGAGAGAGAGAGAGAGAGAGAGAGAGAGAGAGAGAGAGAGAATCAGACAGACTGAGAGGCAGACAGAGAGATAACAAAAAACTGTCAACGAGTTAAAGATGAACAAAGATATCTAAAATGAACCTCGCCAGATTGCTGCTGGGACGCTCCCTAACAAATAATAATAATAAAAAAAAATAAAAATAAATTAACTTCGAACATATCACAGACATTTGAATGTTGCAAAATATATTTGCTTTTCCTTTCTGAATGTCCGTCACAATTGACGGTAACGCATCAGAGCAACACACTCTCGAAACATTCGTAAAAATGTTTTCGCTAAACGGATTTCGAAAAGTGAAACCCGCGAATACTGTCTCTTCTGTCTTGCTCTCACCCGAGGTGACTCGCACGGGGGCGTCTCTTCAACACTATTTGCACTGTTTAAACATTGATGCCGCGTTGCAACGACAACATATCCGTTGTCGTTACGATGTTGCAACGTTGTGTGTTTTGCTGAGGGTGTTTCCCCTCCCTGCTAAACTTTCCCCCCCCTCTCACCAGAGACCAGAGTAGTCTACCTGTTTCTGATTTCTGTTTTCAGATTCTCTCTTCCCTTTCACATCCCAGATATCATTTCTGATTTCTCAGGCAGTCTCAGCAATTATTGTACCTGCTTTCCGCTTCAGTTACTGTCCTAACGATTACTGTCTGTCCCAACTCTATGTAACTACCGTTCCTTTCTGTTACTGTCCAAACTATTCCTGTACCCGCTAATCGAAAATAGGAAGTAAGTGAAGCATTGTTTGATATTTTTTTAACTAAAGTTAGCAGTTTTAAGTCAGGTGGAAAGTGTTTTTTCAATTGTAAATTTCTGACCAATGTTTTCATACCATTTTCATCAACATGATTAATACGAACTTTATCAGAAAAAGATTAATATGGACTTCGGTCTCCTGCAGTCGAATTGCACCTCTCTAAATGTGACATTCGTCTCATTAGAACTCATTGCACCTGAGGTGCTTGAGGAGGTAAATGCACCTCTCAAACGTTCATCAAAATGCCAACAGAATCAAAAGACTTACTATAACCTATCCTAGCTTTAACTATACACAAAATTACAACATACATTAATATTAATCTATATTCGAAAAAGTATAGATTAGCTTTAGTATATACAGCACGTTAAGATTGACAAATGTGTTTTTGGGGGTCGGGCGCTGCTTGGACGAGTCTAGCAGGAGGATGCACTGGTGGCGGCCCAGCTTGAAGAAGCATAATATAAAGCTGGTGCAATGTTGTGAGAATAAGCGGTACATTCACGGTGAAATGAGTTTCAGCAAGGGACACACTTGAAGAGGTGCAGACAGGGTCCCGGGTAGTTAATACTAGACAGTGGCGAGTGAGACTGGTACATTATATATTCTGTAGCGGCTTTCACTCATCGTACCTGCAAGGAGTGAGCAGCACTCTTGGGACGATAGAACGCGACTTGTACTCAGGTCTTCTCCTCATACCCCCCTCCTCCGGAAAGATATTTGAGTTAATATTGTCCATTAGTCAAGTCCACATTGTGAAAAATTTTGAATATTCTCAGAGACTGGAAGTCCCATGGATATTTTCGCTTTGGGAACATGCACGCTCTCACTCGCGCACTCACGCACACACATACACACATACACCCACACACACACACACACACACACACACACACACACACCACACACACACACACATAAACAAACACTTCCTGGAATGGCAAGGATAGAGAGGCAGTACATGGGCTACTGAAGGGGTTACAGATGGAAGAGGCTGCACACAACATTGAGAAGGTTTTCAGGTTGGGCTGGTACAACAGGGACAGAAACCGACTTAAAGGTGGTGTTTGCAAACGAAACCACAAGGAGGATATTCTAGAAAAGAAGAGTCGTCTCCAACATGTGGAGGGATACAAACAAGTATTCCTGCAGAGGGACAGACGAAGGAGGAGAGAGCCAGGGCAGCAGAGGCAAGGAGGAAGCGCAGGGAGAGAGGAGCAAACCAGGAAATCACAGCCCCCAACACAGCAGTCCCAGAGACAAGAGGGGAACCCAAACCAGCATCCCAGCAACACCAGAGGGGGGGGCAACACCACCAACCCCCTCTGCATAGAAACCCTCCTTCCCTCACCCTACCTGCCCCCACCCAACCCTCCCTCCCCCCCCACCCCCATTCTGACCCCGACACCCCATCCCCATCCCATCATGTCCCCCCTCCCACCTTTCCCCCCAGTCCCCCTTCCCCCTTCATCCCATACCCTCCCTATTCCTCCTCCCCCCTCACCCCGTATCCTCCATGTCCCCCTATCTCCTTAACCCACACCCTACCCGTTCCCCCTTCCCTTAAACCCCCACCCCCCACCCCAAACCCTCTGCGACCCTGCAAACCACCTCACAGATCCTCTCACCCACGGAACAGCTTCCCACACCAGTAGAATACTCGCCAAGAAAGGGATATGTAAATGAACAGAAGAAAGTGAGCTTCAAGGCGATGTACACTAACATAGATGGGATTACAATAAAACTAGTGAACTTGGAGAGTGGGCACTAGAAGAAAACCCAGACATAATAGCACTCACAGAAACAAAGCTAACGAAAATCATAACAAATGCAGTGTTTCCACAGGGCTACTATGTAGTGAGGAAAGAGAGAGAAGGGAGAGGAGGAGGTGGTGTGGCTTTGCTACTAAGAGAAGGTTGGAGTTTCGAAGAGATGGTAATTCAGAACTGTGAAGGTTTCAGGGACTACATATCAGGCACCATTGCAACTGGAGGACAGAAAATTATAATAGTAGTCATATATAACCCCCCACCGAATGACAGAAGACCCAGACAGGAATATGATAGAAACAACATGGCCACCATCAATAATAGAGAGAGCAGCTTCTGTGGCTAGCAGGAACGGATCCAGACTTCTAATCATGGGAGACTTCAACCATGGAAGATAGATTGGGGAACAGAGACCCACACGGAGGCCAGACACATGGAGAGCTAAGCTGCTGGATGTGGCAACAAGAAACTTTCTAAGTCAACACGTCAAGGGACCGACAAGAATGAGAGGAGGGATGAAACCAGCCTTGCTTGATTTGATATTTACCCTAAATGAGTCGGATATAAGGGAAGTTAAGTTGGAAGCCCCCTGGGAATGAGTGATCATAGTGTATTGAGCTTTGAGTACCTGGTTGAGCTAGGAATTATCACCCCAAAAAAGAACTGGGAACCAAAGGGCTGGCGTACAGAAAGGGAAACTATGAGGAGATGAATAAATTCCTATGGGATATACATTGGGACACAGAACTCGGAACCAAGTCCGTACAAGACATGATGGACTATGTCACCCAAAAATGTCAGGAGGCTGTAAGCAGGTTTGTCCCAGCCCAACAGGAAAAAACAGAGAAGCAAAGGAAGAATCCGTGGTTTAATAGGGAATGTATGAAAGCAAAGGAGCTGAACAAAAGGCATGGAGGAACTTCCGTAATAACAGAACAACACCAGAAAGTAGAGAGAGATACCAGAGAACCAGGAACGAGTATGTCAGTGTGAGAAGAGCAGCTGAGAAAAGGTATGAAAATGATATAGCTAATAAAGCCAGACTGAACCAAAGCTACTACACAGTCACATCAGGAGGAAGACAACAGTGAAGGAACAGGTGATTAAACTTAGGGTGGGCGAGGACAGGTACACAGAGAATGACAAAGAGGTGTGTGAAGAACTCAACAAAAGGTTCCAGGAGGTCTTTACAATAGAACAGGGAGATATCACGGCGCTGGGAGAGGTGGCAGCAAACCAGGTGACCTTGGATAGGTTCGAAATTACAAGAGATGAGGTCAAAAGCACCTATTGGAGCTGGATGTGAGAAAAGCTGTTGGGCCGGATGGAATCTCGCCATGGGTATTGAAAGAGTGTGCAGGAGCACTTTGCTTACCACTCTCCATAGTGTATAGTAAGTCACTGGAAACGGGGGACCTACCAGAAATATGGAAGACTGCTAATGTAGTACCAATATACAAAAAGGGTGACAGACAAGAGGCACTGAACTACAGGCCAGTGTCCTTAACTTGTATACCATGCAAGGTGATGGAGAAGATTGTGAGAAAAAACCTAGTAACACATCTGGAGAGAAGAGACTTCGTGACAACCCATCAACATGGGTTCAGGGAGGGTAAATCTTGCCTTACAGGCTTGATAGAATTCTACGATCAGGTGACAAGAATTAAGCAAGAAAGAGAAGGGTGGGCGGACTGCATTTTTTTGGACTGTCGGAAAGCCTTTGACACAGTACCCCATAAAAGGTTGATGCATAAGCTGGAGAAACAGGCAGGAGTAACAGGTAGGGCGCTCCAGTGGATAAGGGAGTACCTAAGCAATAGGAAGCAGAGAGTTACAGTGAGGGGTGAGACCTCAGACTGGCGTGAAGTCACCAGTGGAGTCCCACAGGGCTCTGTACTTGGACCTATCCTGTTTCTGATATACGTAAATGATCTCCCAGAGGGTATAGACTCATTCCTCTCAATGTTTGCTGACGACGCCAAAATTATGAGAAGGATTAAGACAGAGGAGGACAGCTTGAGACTTCAAGAAGACCTGGACAAGCTGCAGGAATGGTCGAACAAATGGCTGTTAGAGTTTAACCCAAGCAAATGTAATGTAATGAAGATAGGGGTAGGAAGCAGGAGACCAGATACAAGGTATCATTTGGGAGATGAAATACTTCAAGAGTCAGAGAGAGAGAAAGACCTGGGGGTTGATATCACGCCAGACCTGTCCCCTGAAGCTCATATCAAGAGGATAACATCAGCAGCATATGCCAGGTTGGCTAACATAAGAACGGCCTTTAGAAACTTGTGTAAGGAATCTTTCAGAACATTATATACCACATATGTCAGACCAATCCTGGAGTATGCGGCTCCAGCATGGAGTCCCTATCTAGTCAAGCATAAGACTAAACTGGAAAAGGTTCAAAGGTTTGCCACCAGACTAGTACCCGAGCTGAGAGGTATGAGCTACGAGGAGCGACTGCAGGAATTAAACCTCACTTCGTTGGAAGACAGAAGAGTTAGGGGGGACATGATCACCACATTCAAGATTCTCAGGGGAATCGACAGGGTTGATAAAGACAGGTTTAACACAAGGGGCACACGCACTAGGGGACACAGGTGGAAACTGAGTGCCCAAATGAGCCACAGAGATATTAGAAAGAACTTTTTTAGTGTCAGAGTGGTTGACAAATGGAATGCATTAGGAAGCGATGTGGTGGAGGCTGACTCCATACACAGTTTCAAGTGTAGATATGATAGAGCCCATTAGGCTCAGGAAACTGTACACCTGTTGATTGACGGTTGAGAGGCGGGACCAAAGAGCCAGAGCTCAACCCCCGCAAGCACAACTAGGTGAGTACAACTAGGTGAGTACACACACAACACACACACACACACACNGTGACATAATCCATCATATCTTGTTCAGTCTTTTCTCTGAGTTCTGTTTCTCGTGGTATTCCCTTTAGGAAGTCCCTCATCTCGTCATATTTTCCTCTTCGGTAATTTAGCCTTTTCCTTTTCGATCCCATCCTTGGACAGGCTATACCTACCTCCACCAGATACTCAAATGTGAATATCCTGTGATCACTCATTCCCATGGAGGCTTAAAATTTGACTTGCATTATTTCTGACTCATTCAGGGAGAATATCAGGTCGAGTTTAGCTGGTTCTCATTGCCTCTCATTCTTGTGGGTCCCTGACATGTTGGCTCAGAAAGTTTCTTGTTGCTACTTCCAAGAGTTTAGTTCTCATGTATCTGCACCTCCATGTGGGTCCCCATTCTCCCAGTCTATCTTTCCCTCGTGGCATGCACGTGTGTATGTTTTTTTTGTGTGTGTGTGTATATGGAGGTTTCACCTCCCGTAAATAAATTGATAACTAAATACTACTACACTAACGTTTGAAGATTAAAATTACAGATGTTATTAAATCACACAACCAAAACGTTTTATATAACGCTGAAATAACGCAAAAATTGTAAAAAAATAACGTTTAGGTTACGTTGTTTTGGTCAATCCAGAAGCTTGCTCTTTTTCACTGAAGTTTCTCTCTCTATTCTTCTCTCTATCATTGGAGTGTTTCATCCCCCTGTTCTCTCTGTATAACTAATTTGCCTCACAATATGACTGGTTTTGCGTTGACCGACTGTAACATATACAGTGTTTAGTCCTGAATATTTATTTTATCTTGTGCCAACTCAAAGGGGTCCCTGCTAACCCCTTGATACTTAGCATATAAAATTCTTCTCTTATATATTCGTCTTAGATATTGGTCTTTGTCTATGATGCCCTCAAGAGAAGCGACAGTCCACAGTAGCTACTGTTGTCACTTTGTCATCAGGGATGCTCGGATCAATTGGTGACTGACTGTAGCACCACTGACTGGCTATCAACACTTATGAAAGTCTTCTGGAAAGTGGAACCTCAGTTAAATATTAAACCAGACAAAACTCTGCTCCACCTTTCCAGTCTGGCGCGGGGCGGCCTTATGCTGTCACGTGTGTGTGTGATACTAGCCTGAAAACACAGTAGTTATTTAATACGTTAAACCAGACAAAAACAAAATGAATGATCGTCAGCAAGAAGTAATGTATATACGAATCGCAGATGTTATAATTGACTCTTGAAAGCTTCGGAGTAAAGTTTTTGAGATATTCAACTCGTCTGGAATATTGTGAGCGTGGAACGGGATGGAACGACCCTATCCAGTATAAGTTAAAAGGAGAAACAATAAAATACTCCTTCATGACTACAGAAGTGTTGATAATTGGGTGGCCAGCCGACAAGCTGTAAGCTTATTATTTATCAAAGCTGGACACGTAACTCTTTAAGTAATGTTCTTACACAAGGATCGTCTCTGTTAGGAGTAATCCTATTTGTCAGGTGTCAAGCGCTTACAATTTTAGCAGACCAAACAAAACCAGCGATGTGCAAATTGTTAAACTCAGCCGGAACATTTTCCTTGTAAAACTCTGTTCTCACGTACGTCGTAGGGAAGGGTGGCAGGGGAGGTGGCAGGGAAGGTGGCAGGAAGGTGGCAGGGATGGTGGCAGGGAAGATGGCAAGGGAGATGGCAGGGATGGTTTTTTATTATTATTTTCAACCACAGACGTGGCCATACATTTACAATGCTAACCAAACATATATTTTTTTCTATCCTCTATGCACAGGGTTAGTGATGTGTTAAACATATAGTTCAGTGATTTATTGAACAATCAACACCAGAAGGGAATCGTAGTGCTATTAAAACGCTAATCTACCCAACATACATAAACACACATATTTACGTGTGTGCTACATAAACATTGATCGAGGTGTCTTTTACATATTGTCATTAATTTACGTTTACAAAAGTGAAAGCACTTCTGATCAGCTTCCACATATCTTGTATCCACACACACACACACACACACACCACACACACACACACACACACACACACACACACACACACACACACACACACACACACACAATATATATATATATATATTATATATATATATATATATAAATATATATATATATATATATATTATATATATATATATATATATATATATATATATATATATATATATATTTATATATATGCATACATTTATGTCTCTCCTATTTTGACAGTGTAAGATAGCTGATATAGAAACTAGCGTTATAAGCACTTAACCACTGAAGGTGATAAAGATGCTTTTACAAGCTCAGGTTATAGTTACATCACAAACAGTGTATAACATTACATAGTCAATCTTAGGAACAAGTCCAATATATCATCAAGTGTTCCAGTATTCATATAGCATTTACAGAGTTCATCATACCTCAGCTCAGGAGGACGAATGTCACTCAATATGGGACATTCTACAATATAATGTTCAAGGGAGTGCATGTTTTTTTCTTTCGCAAAGTTGACACATGGTGTATTCGACACTTTCACAAAGTTGACACATGGTGTATTTGACACTTTCACAAAGTTTACACATGGTAAATTCGACATTTTAAAAAGTTTACACATGGTGTATTCGACATTTGGGCTTTGAGAAAGCTGCCAGATAAGATAATATCTCAGGCGTATTCTAGGCACTATAACATCACATTGTAGAGTTCTTGCTCTATTAGTTCCATATATGTTCCCCTCACTATCTCATAATGTTTAATACTACAACTTTCAAGTCTTTGTGCATTAGTGGCAGGAAGGTGGCTGGGTAGGTGGAAGGGAGGGGTGGCAGGGTAGGTGGAAGGGAGGGGTGGCTGGGTAGGTGGAAGAGAGGGGTGGCAAGAAGGAAGGGAAGGTAGGTAGCTACAAACTCTGAAGCCATCTTGAGGTAGTCCCACGGATCAGTGTCCCGGCTACCCCGGTCTCTGACTTCTTGATTGAAGGTCTGGTCGGCCAGAATATTGAACACCACCTCACGCAGTCTGACGCGGAAATCCCAGCCTGGTCCATCACGTTTCACAGGAGTTGGATTTATAAAGTTCTCATCTGAACACTTTTAGAAGCCTTAACATCATATTTAGACACAAAGTCTTGACAAGTCTTGCACTCCTATTGTATACAGACTTGTCTCTTAATATACTAACTGCACTCTCACCTTTCTGTCACGTCTTCTGGTCTCGCAAGGAAATATTTCACGGTACAGAGCTGGAGGCATTCCTTCTAGTATCTTCCAGATAGAAATTATTATGTATCTCTTTCACCTGTACTCCAGGAAAAGCAAGTTCAGGGATTTTACCAAGTTCCAATAATTTAGGTGTTGTGTTGACCAGGATTTGAGCTGTATGAAAGTTTTACGTACGCTATCCAGGTCAGCAACTTTTCCAGATTTGACGGGGCAGTTAGTGTGTAAAAACATTCCATTCCAGAGGGGGGGTTGCAGGGATATATGAGAACATATATTATATATATATATATATATATATATATATATATATATATATATATATATATATATATATTATATATATATATATATATATATATATGTCGTACCTAGTAGCCAGAACTCACTTTTTGGCCTACTATGCAAGGCCCGATTTGCCTAATAAGCCAAGTTTTCCTGAATTAATATATTTTCTCTAATTTTTTTCTTATGAAATGATAAAGCTACCCATTTCATTCGTACGAGGTCAATTTTTTTATTGGAGTTAAATTAACGTAGATATATGACCAACCTAACCAACCCTACCTAACCTAACCTAACCTATCTATATTGCTTAGGTTAGGTTAGGTAGCCGAAAAAGTTAGGTTAGGTTAGGTTAAGTAGGTTAGGTAGTCGAAAAACAATTAATTCATGAAACTTGGCCTATTAGGCAAATCGGCCCTTGCATAGTAGGCTGAGAAGTGCGTTCTGGCTACTAGGTACGACATATATATATTATATACATATATATATATATTATATATATATATATATATATATATATATATATATATATATATATATATATATATATATATATATATATATATACAT